>OZ022501.1:75582236-75839736 GCA_963989385.1 Ctena decussata | reverse complement strand
ATTTCTGTTTTGAAATATAGATTTCTGTTTTGAAATATAGGGACGAGTCATTTATTATCAGGTGGGGGGGGTCGGGTACATTTTCATTCGAGTCCCCAAAATTTTCCGACCTCCCCCCCCCCCCCAGTCTCACCAGAATTTTTTTTCCGACCCCCCCAGATAGGTGACAAAAAAGTTTATGACCCCCCCCCACCATCCCAACACCCCAGCTACCCTTCGCCCACATACTGTATTACCCTTTTTTAAGTCAGACTGACCTTAATCCAATATGTATGAAACACAAATAACATTTTCTTACTTTGACAGGTTGATAAATCATGCAGGTTAATGGTCTTTAAATTTTGTCAGCATATTTTGCACTTTTTTCTCCCTGCATATGGCCATCCAGAGATCTGTTGTTGAATGTTCAATAAAACTGTTAATAGTAGTTATGGAGGGGGGTCTGGGGGCACAGCCCCCAGAAGCCACAATAGCTTTGCTCATGACATGGCAACTGGAGAGCTGATAGCAAAAATGTATGCATTAAATTTAATCCAGAACAAAATCATCTGCTCAACATGATTTTATAGACAATTGCATACTGTCTTACTAGCAAATTTATGAAAAATATCTTTCTCGGATATGAAGTGCCAAAGTTCTGTGTGTCATTTCTATAAATGTCTCTAAGCTTGAGTTTAAGTTTACAAGGAAATAAGTAATGGGGGGTGTGGGGGGCTTTGTCCCCCAGAAGCTGAGAGATTTTTAAAAAAAGAAGACTGATGGAAGAATTCTGCCCCCCAATATGCTGAATAAAATATACATGTATGACCCCCCTGCTCCATGGCTTTTTTATTTCCGACCCCCCAGTACATCACCAAAAAAAATTCCGACCCCCCCTAAATGTACCCGGCCCCCCCCCCCCCCCCCCCACCTGGCAATAAATGACTCGTCCCATAATACAATCTTTTCCTTGTTTTCTAAATTTCGTTTTTTTTTCACATTATTCTATTGATTATTTATTTTTTATTTTCTTTCTTTTTTTTTTTACAAGATTTTTTTTTCAAGTTATTACCTCAACAGTCTATGTACATCTGACCCTCTGTCCGTCTACCATTAGGCTATTTTAAATTGCTTTACGCCATATTTTTGTACTTATGCCTCTGTACGCCACTTTACGCTTCTTTACTGCTTTTAGGTACACCGCTTCGGACGGAGTAAGCTGCCGCAAAAAGTAGCTTAAATTAATAAACCATTAAACAATGTGGCCATGTAACTGCTAGTGGTGATTATTTTCCGGAGGGTTTTTCATTTCTCCCTGCTATGCCCTTCTGATTTTGAATACGGGTTGTTTGTTAGAGCTATAAAAGGGGTACTTTGTAAATTGAATTTTAATGGCGAACGTATTTTATTTCAATTGTGGTATAAATTTAATTCGGCAGTAACCTAATTTCGACAGTAACCGACTTTGGCCAAGTGTATCACGCGGCTAGGTGTAAATTACAGCTCTAAACTTCTGAGCAGTAGTATTAGTGGTTATGCTCTGCCATCAGTCAACATGGTAGTAATTCCATCCATGATTTTATGGTGCAAGGGAAAAGTGAATCAGCTTCTGTCTTTTGTGGTCGTTGTAATCAGTTACCAAAATAGGCACCAAGGCCACAGTGCATACATGTGATGTCTCCCGGATCATCCGGGAGTCTCCCGGAAATGAAGGCAAGCTCCCGGGCTCCCAGAAAGCCTTCAGAATCTCCCGGATGCTGGGTTTTCCCTTCATAATTTTTTTCTGATACCCCTTTTCCAACGTCATGCCCTTTTCCCCTGCCAGTATGGAGATATCCACGTGTGTATTCACAGCATCAAATATTGTTTTGACTGTGCAATAAACAAACACATTATGTCTGTTGACATATATCCCGTTATTCAGGTCACTAATAAACTCACTGACCCGTGAAAACACGTGGCCCTATTTCAAAGAATTACCGACGAAATGTGTAAAGAAGATACATGTCACGTGAAAAGAAGCCGATAGCCCTGTTTCACAACTACACAAACTAAACAATAAACATGCGCAATACAGTCGCAGACTTAAGTTTTCACTGCTTAGATTACCTTAGACTCATGGACAATAGATGTTAAACTCAGTTTAGACTGCACATAGGTGCAGGCTGATCGGTGTCTTCCCTTGTCGCTCACTCAGTTTAAATTAACAGCTTTTTGAAAAAAACTGTTCAAGATGAATGACTGAGTTGGCTGCCAAACGTTGTACCCCCCACCCCTCCCACCCCCTCCATCCCCAAATTTCTTTCCATATCCCCAGATTTTATAAACAGAGGGTACAAAAAATAAACTTATTGGTTTCTTCTTAGTAAAATCAATACTACAGTATTTGCTGAAAAGTAATCAGCGACAAAATTTATTTGACAATATTTCCACAGTCGACTACAATAAACGAAGAAACCAATACTAGTAATATAATGGTGTTCAGTGAGTTACTATGATATGCTCTCTGAATTCAACTTTCTTATTTGGAAGTAAATCATTTTAAGGGAAATGACATTGGTGCAAAACATATGTGTTAAAGTCAACATGCATCCTATCAAAGTATTGAAAGCTGAGTTTTCATAAACTATCACAGAGCTCCAGATAACATGTTTGATCTGGATGTTGCTGACTTCACACTTTGAAGCCAAGGTCATTTTCTGTAACATCTGGTAGTTTTTATCGAGCCCACTTGCGGTCAGCGAGATGTAGTCGCCCGTTTGGTGTTGGTGCATCCGTCCGTCTGTCCATCCTTCCGTTTACAGTCATATCTTGAGTTTGATAGACCCTAGGACCTTGAAACTTCATCTCAGTATGCCCCACGAAAATGCTAATTGGCTCCCACAAAACTAGGTCACTGTGGCCTTCTTTCACGAAAAAGTACCACATATTTCACATATTTAGTTTTCGTCTGCAGCCCCATATCTCCCTTTTTATAGGCCCCATAACATTGAAACTACGAGGGATGAGAAACTTCAGCTTTTTGGCAAATTTCAGCATTTTTTTATCAAAATACATGATTCCAAATTGTTGCAAATTCAGCCTGATCTCTCCATATCTGGTGTTTTTGGAATGGGGGTATAGGGGGTTCAGCTTTTTTCACTTGAAGTGATTCTCATCCCTGAACTACATCAGTGCATGCACCTTACCACTCCAGGTCCCCTCTAATAATGCTATGTCACCACTTTAACATTTTTGAGTGCTAATATCTCTGTTACCACACGACTGATTCTTACCTTGAATGTGCGATAAGTAGTTATGAAGACAGGGGGTAACCATATCGTCCAAGCAGAGACTTCAGGTTGCAACTGCTATAGCTGTTGCCATCTTATGCTTAGCATTTTCACTACTGTCAAAGCACCAACGGGCTCGATATGCTGGCCGTGGCCATCTAGTCTGTAACATCTGGTTGTTTTACTCACTCCCAAAGTTTGACATAAAAGTACATGAACTTACTTAACAGCCCTAGTTATCATTAACAGTAACACTGTTGACTTCATCTAGCTCAGTCACTGATGCATGTTTCCGCTAGTTTCTTGATAATGACAATGACTGAGCTGATAATAGGCCATAAGCAATTAGTACTCTGATAGTCATGAGCTTGAAACTAGCTTTTTCCTCAGTTTCACTAAAACAAATGTAAGATTAGAGAATGTGGTTCATTGTTGTGAGTTCTCATAATTTCGTATACTGTTGTTGCATTAGTGCCAGTATTCTGAAGCAAATGCCCATTTTAGTGTCAGCTGTTAGATACTACAGGAAGTTTACAAAGAAATAACCGATATGATCATAATTGCTATACCAACAATGACCAGTAAATTCAAGAACTTACTTTTTTCTTCAGAAAATACGCCACTGATTTTGAGGACAGAATCAGTTAAGACTGAGAAAATTGAAGAATTACAAACATGCCAGCTGCCATGAAGGCTGTCCAAGACAAAGGTAATTGCACATCAGAGCTTTAGATAAGAGAGAGTATTTGGTGATAATAAGGGATAATTTTTGTTATTTTTGTATAAAAACATATGTTGTGACCCCCTCATCTGAACCGTCTTGTCGAGACTGTTCAGATGAGGGGTCACAACATAAGGTTTCAATGAGAAATAAAAAAAATTATCCTTCAATTATCATCAAATACCTCTCTTATCCAGTGCTCTGGCACATAATGTAAAACTTTTAAGGATTAGGACAAAGATAGGTCTAAGCAAACAGTATAGACTCAGATCAGACTGCTCCTTATGGAGCAGCTAATCAGGGTCTAGGGTGTGTGCCATTTAATCTAATTCTTTTGGATGCATTATTATACTGTAAAAGCAAACAGCTCTGATTTTAGGACAGTTGTGGTAATTATTTTAGTGTCCCAGTTTTAAGAATTATGCGGTAATCATTCATGCAGAAGTCCTTCAAAGGAAACACTGAGATAACTTGTTAATATTTCAAAAAGAATTTTTTGGAGTTAAATTCTCTTAAAATTCAGTCAGAAGATACAGTTTACTCCCTTACTGGAGCTGCTGCAGCAAAACTGTGGCAAGGGAAAATCTGTGTTGCACAGCACAGTTAAACTCAGCCATTTGAGTTTAAATGAGCCGCGACACAAGAAAACCAACAAAGTGGTTGTGTGGCCAGCGCAGACACAGATCAGCCTGGGCATCCGCCCAGTCTGATCAGACTCTTCGCTTAGCGCTTAAAGGCTAGCTAAGGGTTTAAGCTACCTTCATGCGGACAGTGAAGACTCTGATCAGAGGAGGCGGATGCCCAGGCTGATCTGAGTGCGCTGGGCGCACAACCACATTGTTGGTTTTCATGCGTTGTGGCTCAAATGCACCTGTCAAGACACTTAGATTGCAGCAGACATGAAAACAAGATGATGGATGGACAGCTTAGCAGTGTTATGTCCCTATCAACAGTATTTCAGTCATATTAGGAAGATGAGAGGGTGATTATGAATGGTTCTGTACACCGAAGTGCAGTTAGGAGTTGGATAGAATCTTGCCTTCCACCACAGCAAGCACTGTGTACCTAAATGACCCTAAATATTTGGACAGACAGGTCTGAGCAAACATTGTAGACCTGAAGGAGCAGTTTGATCAAGGTCTACAAGGTTTGCCATTTATGAAGCATCATTTGGATGCAATCCACTTTCTAAGAATTTTGGAACAATAATTGTCGAACGTCCAGGTGTCCGAATTTTTAGGGCCATTATGGTATCCAAATCCAAAGAAGGGAGCACCAGCCACTCTCCCCATGCATGTGCTTGGTGAACACAACAGCAAATATTAATCTTTTTTATTTGATCATTTACAAAAATTTGATGATAGAACTTCAAGCATTTAACTGGCTTAGATACTTTGTAATGATACTGCAAAGGGGGGGGGGGGGGGGGGGGGGTATCAATAAGGTGGGTTTTCTGCATCCTACCAAAGTTTTATTTTTTTGACTGATGGTATACTCAAGTTTGTCTAGTTTATTGAACCATATGTGACTTTGCGCGGAAAGCCCTACTTACTGAGCTATGGGTCCACAGAAGTGGGTGGGGTAATCCAACATGGTTTTAGCCTGTCTTGTAAAAACATTCTCATTTGGTAGAAGAGTACAGCAGACAGACAGGATTTAATAAAATGATTAACAGAACATCTAAACTATATTTCCATATCATTTTATTTGGTTTAATTTGAACATATGTTGTCAAAAAAGACTTCCTTTGACATTCAACATTTTTTGATATTTTTGTCCTCAATTTTCAATATTTCTTGGCCTTATGGTTAAATAAACAGACCAGTTGTCATCAAACTAAAGTCAAGGAAGCACCCTGACCAGGACATTCGGATGATGTGACCAGAATTTCACAATGACCTAGTTTTCATGGTCGACTGAACACATAAACTTGCTCAGAAGATGTTTTTTCATTTAATTTTGACGTAGAATTACAAACCTTTGGCCAAATTACTATTTTAACTGCTATATTATGCAGGGCCTGACAAATCCATTGTCCGGCTGCCCGGAACAAGTTAAAATTTTTGCTGGGCAAGTAAAATATTTTCTTACTTGCCCAGAAAATGTATAGGATATATAGGGAAAACCTAAGGATTTCAGCGTACTGTAGAGAGTCTGTGTACCGGACAAGTGGATCAAAATTTGATTTGTCAGCCCCTGATTATGCCCTACACCCCCGTCACTAAAGATGAAAGAATACATATTGGCTTCAGATCGGATCTCCTTGGCTTCTGCATCTGTGCCTGGGTCACATACTTTGACCTTGGAAACAAGGTCAAGGTCAGATTTTGATGACCTTGACCTTGTTTCCAAGGTCACAGAAGGACTTAATATATGACACATACACAATTGCAGATGCCAACGAGATCCGCACTGAAGCCAATATGTATTCCCTCACCTTTAGTGGCAGGGGCGTGGGGCATAATATAGCAGTTAAAATAGTAATTTGACCAAAGGTTCGTAATTCTAGGTCAAAATAGAAAGAAAACCATCTTCCAAGCAAGTTTATGTGTTCAGTCGACCATGAAAACTATGCTATTGTGATATTCTGGTCACATCATCTGAATGTCCTTCTCAAGGTACTTCCTTGAGATGAGTTTGATGATAACATGTCTGTTCATTTAACAATAAGGCCAAGAAATATTGAAAATTGAGGTCAAAAATATCAAAAAATGCTAAATGTCAAAGGAAGTCTTTTTTGACAACATGTGTTCAAATTAGACCAAATAAAATGATATGGAAATATAGTTTAGATGTTCTGTTAATCATTTTATCAAATACTGTCTGTCTACTGTACTCTTCTACCAAATGAGAATGTTTTTACAAGACAGGCTAAAACCATGTTGGATTACCCCACCCACTTCTTTGGACCCATAGCTCATTAACTAGGGCTTTCCGCGCAAAGTCACATATGGTTCAATAAACTAAACACACTAGAGTATAACATCAGTCAAAAAAATAAAACTTTGGTAGGATGCAGAAAACCCACCTTATTGATACCCCCCCTTTCTAGTTGTACTACATAATAATTATTGTTGATTATTTACTAGTGTCTGGACCCTCCCCACTTACAATGGGAGTGAACTGTGAAGGACAGATCAATGCCATTTCCATGAATAAAGACTCATCCTTGGTAGTAGTTGCAGGAAGGACAGGTAAAGATTGTTAATTTAGGACAAGAATTAAAAAAGCTGTGAACTCGATGACAATAATTATTTGGTGATAGATAGTGTTGAAATGTACACAATTGGACAGTAACAGTGCTCTAGATAAGAAGGGGTAACAGGGATAATTTTCCATATTTGAGCCGCGACACGAGAAAACCAACAGTGTGGTTGTGCGCCCTGTGCAGACTCAGATCAGCATGGACGTCCGCCCAGTATGGTCAGACTCTTCGCTAAGTGCTTAAAGGGTAGTTAAGGGACTGAGCTACCTCCATGCGGACAGCGAAGTCTCTGATCAGACTGGGCAGATGCCCAGGCTGATCTGAGTCTGCGCTGGGCGCACAACCAATTGTTGGTTTTCTCATGTCGTGGCTCATTTCTTCATAAAAACACATCTTGTGACCCATCATTCTAATGAGGGTCTCAATATATGTTTTGGTTGAAAAATAAGAAAGAATATCTTCGCCTTATTCTCAAAACTCCACCTTATCTGGAGCTCTTTAGAAGATTATCTAGAATTATGAATATATAGGAAAAATGCACATTTATAAAAATTGAGAGTAATTTTCTATACTTTTAATGGATACAACATTTTCAACTCTGGTCAGAAACTGTTCATGACCACACCTTCTATGACAGGCCTCCATGGCCTTTTAGTTAAGAGCACTGAATCTTAAAATTATTTAGTAGAGCAAATATGTTGGGCTATCTTTCAAGGGGGTGGTCTACGGAGTGTAACATTTGTTTTTGTATATCAAAATGATCGCCTGGATCTATAGTTATCAAATTCAGCGTTTGCCACCTTGGCAAACCTTGCATAACTCTGCAGTGGCCAGTTATTTACGTTACCCCGTCAGATTTTAAATATCAAACATATTTATTGAAGTCAATAAGAAATGTGTTTCAACAATATAAATGTATCAAATATTAATATTTTCTGCAAGAATGATTAATATGTCATAAACAAGGCTGCTTAGAAAACAGTTCAGAGCTTCTATGCTGTTGTTTTCGTTACAATATAGTATGTACCCCTCGAAAATTTAAAATGAAACTTAGGTTGTTGCATTTACAAACAGTTTATGATAAAATAGCCCAAACTGTTTCTATTTTCTAATTGTCCCGTTTAATACATTTCTAACAAAACAAATTTGAGACCTCTAGCTTCTATACTTTGTCAAATACGTGTTGTTGAATATGATTACACCTATTCCCTGTTGGAGGCTGCAAAGTCATTTTCTCACAATTGTTCGTATGAAAGATGGCTAATAAGTTATTTAAACCGACAAATTGGCCCTGTTGTAATAATATCATGTAATATATGATATGAAAAAAACGATTCACATTTTGCTTCTGACCTTACAATACATATTTTAACCATAGTAACGTACTTTACAGATTAAAATGTTTGAGTAAAGCATACATCATTCCCATCACGAATATAACTTTCTGAAATTCTGACTTTTAAACAACACAGTTGTGATGACAATATTTGTTATTTATAGTAAAATGAGAGTTTAATCGCCTACTTAGACAGAAAAAAGTGTTATGTACATGGCTTGCAAAGTTGAGATTGTCCTGATGTTCAAATGAAGCATTTGTGAATTAATCTGTCAATGGAATACATATATGTTATATTAATAGCCAAAATTACTTTAAAACAAAACCAAAATTGGCAAACTAGCTAATCATAACTTACAGTATTGTACTCAGAAAGGTAACGTAAATGCTAGTATCGTCTGACTACTTGTCTTATAACTTTATGCTCTATTTTCAATTTGATATCGCGAGTGGATGGTTTCACAGAAAGAATCAACCCCGATTGCTGCCCCTTTACTTTACTTTCTCTGTTTTAATCTTTTCCTATTAAAAAGCAATATATAAAACATACATTTATTTTTTTGCCTAAAAGCATATATTTTCATCAAAGTAACGTATATAACAGGTTAAAAAGTATTAGTTATTTCATTCTACTGCAGCAAGTGTAAAGTTCCGTGTGCTTGCCATGAAAAGTTCCGTCGTACCCCATCTTATTGAAAATTATGTTTGAAATAACCTAGGCTCATTCTGAGTCAGTTTGAAAAAAGAAATTAGCTGAAGCTGGTGCTAGGGGGCATTGGCATTGTTGCAACATTACATTGCTGGGCACACACTCAGCTTTACCCAGGTTGCTAATTTTGTTTTCTCTGAGGCATTCCTTGCTTCCAGAGAATCTTTCTTCAGACCTTTGTTAAGCTTTTATCATTCAACCAAACTTTAAGGTGAATGGATATTGTGTGAAACGAAATAGCTATGACTTTCTTGGCCTCCCTGTCTAACGGGGTAACCTTTCTACTTTGAAATCATCATCAAATGACATTCAATTCGAGTCAGTGATTATTCACTAACTTCGACTCCTTGGTTAGGTGTTCAAAAAGGTAACGCATACAGCGTACAGCAGTGAACAAGTTGTCAGATTACCCTTTTACTGTTAAGATGTTTTTTTATATTAATGCTAGAGTAACAAGGTGTAGAAAGCAACCACCCTCAAGTATAGCGCAAATGTTGAAAGCAAACATTGCTCGTGCCGAAGGTTAACCTAACAGCAGTATGGCCATACATCTCTGAAGGGATTTGAATAAATATTTGATACAACTGTTTTAAATAATGATAATCCCAAAGAAAGGGCTAAGACAGCAACACAGTTACCCACAAAATTTTTCTATAAAATGCATGGTTTGTATTAGTATTATGCCTGTTTTAGATGTTTTACTTAAAGGCGGTTATCATCTGCACCTGGTAACCCGAGCATTAATATGAAACTTGTTTACAGTAAAAGGGTTCGTCCCAAGAACTAATAAACTTTTAATGCTACATCTTACTGCATCACATCAAACAGATGATATCATAAAGAATCATAATTCTAATCTGACAAACCATTGACATTTGAATGTTGTATACGTTACCTTTTAAATACCAAAACAAAGATTCAAAGTGAGTAAATCATCATTGACTCAATTAAAAGGTAATTTTGATAATGATTTTAAAGTAGTAACAATATGTCATAATCAGATTATCCGTGCCAGATCTTGAAAGGAATCAATTAAGCGAGTCGGCTATGTTCTTTCTTCTGTGTGTTCCTTACTTCCACATGCTCTTCTAGTATATTTTGGAAATAATACTGTATTATTGTGAATGGAAACACCATAGTAATTTACTACAATTTGCTATGCTTCCGTAGATGCTTCCTATTTACATCTATGGATGATGTAACCCTTCCAAAAATTGTCTACTCTTAAAGGAAACGCTTTTCTCCTACAGTAGCCAATTCTTTCCTTTTAGAGTTTACTCCCATTAAGAAAAAGGCTAAAGTAAAATTTGTAGAATTATTTCACGGAATAGTGTATCCAGGCACCTAAAACTCTTGGACTGATTATTTAAATTAAAAAAGATTTCCTGGAAACAAGGAATGGATCACAAAAACAAAAACAAAATAGATATATAAATAAACAAAACAACAACCTCGGTTTAACTAAGTTTATGCCCAGGAATGTAATGTTGCAACACTTCCAATGCAACCTAGCACCACCTTCAGCTAAATTCCTTTTTTTTCAAATCGACTCAGAATGAGTCCAGATTATCCCAAATGGCCAGATAATACATAATTTCCATTTAGTTGAAGTACAAGGAAGCGCTTCATGGTGGCCACATGACAATTTACTAGGTGCAGTGGAGTAAAATAACTCCTACTTTTTAACCTGTTATATACGTTACTTTTGTTTAAATATATGCTGTAGGGCTAAAATATTTTAACTACGGTTCTATATATTGTTTTTATAGAAAACGGTCGAAACAGGTAAACAATGTAAAAGGGCTCCGATCAGGAATTGATTCAACTAGGGCCATGATTCTCCCACAACACCAAACTGAAAATAGTAACATAAAGTAAGACATGTACTCAAACGAAACTGACGGGTGGTCAAATAAACACTCAGTCCATTCATGCAGATGACCACAAAGCCAGCCTATATCAAACATACCCTGCAACACAAATTGTCTATTTTCACCAATTTTCTTTTGTTTCTATATACATCAGAAACGGCCAATAAACAGACAAAACAAATCAATTTTTTGAAGGCTACTGGTAACTGAACAACACAAACTATAACATCAATAGACAAAATGGATGCACCACCGTGAAAATGTCACTGATAAATTTTATGTGATGGATTTTAACATGTCGAACCTGCCGTTTTGAAAATATTTAAATCAAACTAATAAGGCTTAGGCACACTTGGCTGTAGCAACAGTTAATCTCAGGGATTGTTTTCAAATAACGGTTACAAACGTTACCTTTCTGAATACCAAACTGTATGTTATGATCGTGTTTTTTTTTTGCTATAATGGATGTTTTAAACGTGTTTCGGATATTAATGGAAAAAAAATAGTGTTCCATGTACAGGTTAACTCAAGAAGGCTTATTTCTTATTGTAGGACAATCACACCTTCGCATGTCATGTAAATTCGCATGTCATGTAAATAACACTCGTTTGTTTGCTCCCCAAGTAGCAAACTTTACTATGCAAAAATTTCATTTAACGATAAAAAAAGACACAGTTATCACAACTGGGCTAGTTAAAAGTCAGAATTTCAAAAGAGTGTTTTCCTGGCCGGAATGATAGACCCTTTACGCATACATTAACAATATGTTAAGTATGTTACTTTGCTTAAAATATGTGTTGTAAGGTCAAAAATATTTTTTAAACATTTACTTTATATCATATCTAACATGATCTTAGTGCAACAGACCCAATTTGTTAGTTTTAAATAGTTTAAAATAGCTTATTAACCACCTTTTGCACATATAATTGTGTGAAAATGACTTTTTCAGCCTCAATTAGAGAATAGGTGTTACCATGTTCTACAATACATGGTTGACAAAGTATAAAAGCTAGAGCTCTCAAATTTGTTTTGCTAGAAACGTATTGAAAATTGCAGTTGGACAATTAGAACAATTGAACAGTTTGGGCTATTTTGTCACAGAATTGTCGTAAATGCAACGATTTCAGTTAGTATTTTAAATTTCCAAGGGGTATATTATATATTATCACGAAGATAACAGCACAAACGTTCTAAATTGTTTCCGAAGTAGCTTAACTTATAGTACATTGATCAGTCCTTCAAACATTATGGACATTTGATACATTTATAATGTTCAAGCATACTTCCTATTGACTTCAATAAATATTTTTGATATTCAAAATTTAATGGGGTAACGTAAATAACTGGTCACTGCAGAGTTATGCAAGGTTTGCCAAGGTGGCAAACGCTGAATTTTAAAAGTACAGACCAAGGCGATCATTTTGATATATGAAAACAAATGTTACACTCCGTAGACCACTATCTCCCTTTTCTAGGCCACTTACGCAATCATATTTGCTCCACTAATTAGGTCTCTCCCAGTCTCATTGGGTTGAGCTCTGACCTGCCTATCTGTCAGTCCCATGTTGATTCCTGCCATAAACAGGGTTACATCGCATGCAGTCTTTCATTGTCACCCTCCCATCATCCTGATATGAATGAAATACTTGTGAAAAGAATGTTAAGTCTCAAGCCGTCCATCCACAGAGCTGGAAACTCCCTAAATTACTAGGGTAGCCTAAAAGCTTAATAGGCAAAAGTATTGGTGACCAAAAATGTCCATTAACTAAATATCCCAAAATTTATTAATGCCAGTGAGATAAATTTGGGCCACAAAAGTGCATATTTTGGAGATTTTTTGTGATGCAGACAAAAAATGTATTTGAGCTCCATGTGTATACAAAATTAATGTGTTCCTGCTTGTTTTCAGTTTTCAAGATATACAGCATAGAGGAAGATTGTTTTCAGGAGAAACATAATCTACGAGTAGGAAAAAATATCAACTTGAATTACTGTGCCGCTGACATAGCCTGGAACCAGACCGATGGTATAGTATAGAACTTCTGGTACTCTGTAAATAACCTTATGTAGACCAGTATCCAACTGATTTTGAAGAATTTTCACACATGCTCTAAGCACTATTTACCAGAGAGTTGCTCTTGCATTTATTGTATGTTCTTCCACACCCAAAAGGGATATCCGTGTGTTTCACCTGTACAACTCTTACCTCATCCATGTTATCTCACCCTGGACCGGCCGGACCACGTAGCGCACCTGACTCATAAGTCAGAGGTCCTGGGTTCGATACCTGGTCTGGCCACATACTTTTGTTTCTCCTTCCATGATTCAAGAAGGACAGTTGTCAGTTAATGGCAAAAGTATGAGCACTTAGTACTGGTTAACTGCTTAGGAGGTCTAAACCTGCCCAGGAATAGCGTGGTTAGGTTAACTGACTGTCCCGACATAGCCATAGCTCTTTACCATAACGTAAAGCAACAAATCAACAAATCAATCAATCAATCTTTCACCCTGGACCGGATAAAAATCAGGCGCATTCAATGCATTGGTTGTATAGGAGGTCACATTGTCAAGTGACATTTGTTCTTACAGAGGATAACATCATGAAAGCGGAAAAAATGCATTCAGTTTATGCACACGGACAGTGATATAAAGAACAGAACGGAAGGGGTTGGTAGCTTCAGCTTTGTTAAAATTGGGTAGAAACCCTTTAATGGCTAAAGTAACACTCTTTATCATGCATCTGCTGCAATACTCACCTGATAACAGGGGTATGATAACATGATGTGATATCATGTAACTGTAGATCTGCGCTTACGCGAATGTTATCAGGCCATGCCTTTAGAAGCGATCTCTGAAGTCGACTGGCCACATACTAACATTGGCTGTGATATCAACGTTCAATTGGTTAATTGACGTCACCAACTTATGTCATAACGTATTCGCGACGTCAGCAAGTTCAAACAAAACTGCATTTGCTTATCATTTGTTTGCCACTCTTTACGCAGTAAAATCTTCTAATGATGCATGATAAATAGAAAACCTTGTAAGTTTCTTTTTATATCAAGTTTATCAGGCTTGACCAGAAACACGTCGGACTCGCTCGGCAAGCCTCGCCATTCCTACGCTGTTTCTGGTCTCGCCTGATTAACTTGATATCAAAAGACACTAACATGGTATTCTCTATTTAGCTATTTCTGCTCTATTGTTAACCAAAAAGGTAAGCAAGAAAAAGTATCTGTCAGGGGTGTCATAGTATGGATAGAAAATTCTGTCACTGGGGATTGCTGTTCAGCATCACTTGGTAAGCCTCATGATGCTGATCAGTGACCCACATGAAATAATGTGCAGCATCTACACTGGTGGGTATTGTGATGTAAGTGAGATGGAGAATTGTTTGTCTTAATGGTTGATACTCAACTCACTTAAGCTCACGGTTTGTTTCCCCATAGAGGCAGATCAACCATGCTGTATCTTACACTTGATACACCTCTCTACAGCAGTCACCATGCTGTAACAGCCAGGCCAACGATGGCTGGTGCTATAGAGATGACACTGTTTAGAGAACTTCTATGAAAGTTCAGTCAGAATTTTCATTTGTGTTGAAGAGGTTATTTATATTTTCAGAGAATATACTAGCCACAGGAGCCACAAATGGAGCAGTTGTGATCTGGGATTTGAATCGACTGACACGAAGCAAGCAAGGTATTGTAATTATCTTTTATGGATGTTTTTTTTTTCACTGCTGTTGAGGTGTCAGGGCAAACCTCTATGGTTGTCAACCATTTTTGAAAACAGGAACAACTTCCGTGGCCTCCTGTTTTCTTCCCTAGACAACAAATCGCTTCCAAAGGGGGTCAGCTTTAAAAAAGAAATGAGCCGCGACACGACAAAACCAACAATGTGGTTGTGCGCCCAGCGCAGACTCAGATCAGCCTGGGCATCCGCCCAGTCTGATCAGAGTCTTCGCTGTCCGCATGGAGGTAGCTCAGACCCATGGCTACCCTTTAAGCCCTTAGCGAAGAATTTGATCGAACTTGTCGGATGCCCAGGCTGATCTGAGTCTGCGCTGGGCGCACGACCACATTGTTGGTTTTCTCGTGTCGCAGCTCAAATGAATTTGTGGCTGCAAATTCTAATTTACTCAAAAACATAGATCCTGACCACATGGGATATGAAGCTGTTTGACTGAATTGTTTGTCATTTCTACCATACAGGGCTTGAATATGCAAACGGCGTCAATTGTAGGTCTAAATAAACCTAAATGTTTGTATTTGTAGTGGATAGGTAAACAAGCAATATTGCGAGTTACATGTGCCTACACATCACTGCTTTTGAGATGAAAACTGTCATCTTCAGTACCCATAATGCATGCACTCAGCCGTCGGTCAACTTTCTGATGTTCGACTAATGGCAATCACACCACCATCTTATTTTCAAACAACACACATATTTGAGAGAATGGGATTATGATAGATTTGTTGTAAGACAGTCAGAAATGCATCTCGCTTGCATGTGCAGCCATTTGAAAGAATAACCTTTCTTTTAGAAAGTTGAATGATGGCTGAATACATGCAATATGGGTATTGAAGAGAGTCACAATACAATATTTAGTCAAATAATATTCACTGATCACTGGCTGATATAGAAGATTATTTTCAGATCATGTATTTCAAGAACATAAAAGGACTGTAAATCGAGTGTGTTTCCACGAGAATGAACATAAACTACTAAGTGGCTCACAAGATGGATCCATAAAATTGTTTGTATGTATAAGACCAAACAATCCCACACTTACACCTGGTTAACTATGAATCCAAGGCTGAAATGAAACAAAAAAGAGCTGTTACCAAACGAAAAAGAGTCCTAGTTCCCAAACAACCTGGTCATTGTGGCTAAACAATTTGTTTAGCCACAGTGACCAGGTTGCTTGGGAACTAGGACTCTTTTTAGTTTGGTAACAGCCCTTGTATATGCATAGTTAACCTGTGGTGACACTGTATAGGAAGAGCATGGTGTTAACATTCCATGATATTATTTCAATATAGATGTTCAAGATATTGATGGACTCTAAATACTCTAAGGCCGTGTTTACACAAGCAAAATTTCTATGTCACAGAAACTTTAACAAAGAAAGTATGACAAACATTTTGCATTTACACGGAGCAAATTATTTGTTAAAGAAAATGTGCCATAGAATCTTTGTCACATAAACTTTGGCAATGAAATATTTGCTGAGATGTTCACACAACCAAATATTATTCGTCAAAGTTACCTGCAGCAATGAAACAAAATTGTTGTCACATTTTCCACGCTTATTGCAAAGTTCTTTGTTACATAATCTTTAGCAAAGTTCTTCATTTACACGGACAAATTTAATCTATCGAAGTAACTTTACCATATATATTTGTCAATGAAACATTGTCATATTTTGGCATTTACACAAGCAAATTTTTCTGTGACAAACCTACTTTGTCATAGAAACTTTGCTCGTGTAAACGCGCCCTAATGCACTTACCAATATAATGCAAAGTCTGATTGGATTACGTCAAAAATTTGCGACAGCATATCCTGTGGGATGTGTTGGAAACCGGATGTTGCTTCTTACTGGCTGATGTCTGGTTTTATGTTGCTGAAAGTGCTTGCTTTGGGTTTGAAGTATTACACTATGACAGGCAAAAAGGTGAAGAAGTGTATTGGAATGGAAATACATATATGAAAATTGTCACTTCGGGAGGTAATTGTTGATTTCAAAGTAAAAAAAAATTTTTTACTGCTCTACTACATCACCATAAACTGATCACCATAAAATCATCGATTTACATCCCCAAATTCCAGTTTTGAGTGGAGTGCAGTTATCCCCTAAGTGATGGGACTGCAAGGCTTTTTCATAAAATTGGATACATGTATGAATTAAATGGTTTCAGACTTGCATGTAAGTTTTCTTTATCAAAAAATTGTAAAATTTTATTAACTTTTTCAGAGTATGTCAGTGCTTGAGTGTCAAGCTTGATGTCTGACAGTACATTTGTATAATGATAACAGAGCTCTAGATAAGAGGGAGTATTTGGTGATAATTAGAGATAATTTTCATTAATTCTGCATAAAAACATATGTTGTGACCCCTCGTTTGAACCGTCACGACGAGACGGTTCAGACGAGGGGTCACAAGATATGGTTTCGATAAGAAATAAGAAAAGTTATCCTTAATTATCATCAAATGCTCCCTCTTATCTAGAGCTCTGGATAATCTGAAAAGGTAGATGTAAATGGTTACACCTTCAGGGGAAGCAACTCAACCATTTTCATATTTGCCTTCCTTCAGAATGGGGATATTCTCTTAAAGGTATACTCCCTCGTATTTCATTACGAAATAATCACAAAATTTGGAGACTGGTTAGTTGTATGCACCACAATTAAGACTTGTACAAACAATCTTCAGCGAAAACATCTTTGTTACGGAGGCAGAGAAGATATATCAGTGCATACTCTTGTTGAATATTCACGTATATTTTGTCATCACAAATTGACTGACTCCCACGTGGCACTAAAAAGGCGTTTCTGCAAGCACACTTTGAATTTTATGATTGGTGGAGTAAATAACTTAATAATAGCATTTACCTCTAATCCGTGTACGTGTTCATTTCATCCAATAACTGTCTGAAGGTGATAAAAGAAAGGTCTTGAAATTATTCATGATATAATTTTACCCTGATTAAATATAATTGCTGGGCGTATCCAGTCTTCATTTTTTGCATGAATAGTGGACCACTATTCCCGCCAATTTATTTATTTTTTTAAATTCTCCTACTTCCAGTGACCATCTCAAATCATAAATTAGACTGATAAAAGTACTTTTACAAGTGATCATTATCATGCCTAGGATATAGTTTTTCGTAAGAAATTTGAAAGTTAATAGAAATATTGAGGGCATATATCTTTAAAAGAAATAATTTGCTCCTGTACGTTGGAAGGGTCTTAAAAATGGAAGAATTATATGGAGGTGCCCCGATCCACCTTAAAATAATCCTGACAAAATTTGCACCACCAAACTCAACCAGTACCATTCATTGACAGTATTTCCTTCTTATATTGATAGGACACAAGAAGAAAAAAGTTCTGCACATCATTCTCAGTAGGCAGTACGAGTATAAGAGATGTACAATTCTGTCCCTCACAGCTAGGATACTTTACTTTAGCATCAGCTGATGATGGGGGAAATGTTCATGTAAGTTGCTCGTTTTATTACTTTCACCTTAGCAAGCCCTCTTTAGGCTTGCATGGGGGCATATAGTGTTCAAAGTGTGTAAGGTCAGGTTGTAGACCTGTTCATCTAAAGATTATGGTTAAGATTTTTATCAGAAGTTCTTTGTGATATTATATCTTTGTGAAATAGAACCCTGTTTATGGTTAAACAGATTTCCTCCTCCAGTGGGAATTGAATCTGAGATATATATACAGATCTCTTACCAGGTGTCTGCAGCTGCTCTACCTTGTTGATTACGTCGGTAAGTGTGGCCAGGAGAGGGATATACGTTGCCTGCCGTGACCTGCCCATTATCTTTTTTCTCTCAAACTTTTTCAGGTTTAGTGACACTTACATGTAAGAAGTTAAATACAGAAACGGGCATCTGCCTAACTAAATATGATAAAGGTACATTTATATTTATATTATTTCTCTATTACTGTAATATTTGTGTTTCAGATTTGGGACATGAGATGGCCAGAGAAGGTGGAGAAACAATTCACAGCACATGGGGGACCAGTCTTCTCTATAGACTGGCATCCTGAAGATAGAAACTGGTTTGCCACAGCTGGCAGAGACAAAACTATTAAGGTCAGTGCTATATTTATTCTTACTGTATTGACCGGAATGCTCAAACAGAAGTAACCCTTACCTGAATGCACGAAAGGAGCAGTCTGAGTGGTGTCTACATTGTTTACAGGTGCACAGCTCATGACCATTTGGCCTTCTGTACAGACTTTCATGATGGTTTTAATGAGGGGTCACGACATAATGTTTTTATGGAGAATTAACATAAGGTGTCATTGAATCACCTTCAAATACTCACCTTATATACCATAGTAATCCTAATAAAGGCCCCAACTCTAATAAACAGCCTCTTTTTAGAAAATAATGTTATAGTAACTTGCAAACTTGCATGAATATCTGTTTGCTTCTCTAGATGAGTAGACTGTTTTAAATGGGGTCTACTCTCATAGGGAAGAATGAGACTGGGAAGGGGGGGGGGGGGGGGGGGGGATCTTCTCTCATAGGGAAGAATGAGATCGGGGTGGGTGTAAAAATAATAGAGTTACTTCCTCTGCACGTGTATACACTCACCTAAATACTGTGTATTAGAGGTATTTGGCTATGGCTGGTTTACTTCACTTTATGCTCTAAATAATGCCCTCTTTTGTAAAATGCAATGCCTCCAGGGCATTTAATAGGATTAATACAGTTGTTTGCTATGGCTGGCAGAGACAAAACTCAAAGGTCAGTAATTTATGCAAAGCCAGCCTACAAAAGGGATTCTAGGCTTGTCCTACAGTCCTGGGCTCATTTGTTCAAAACTATCAACACAGGGATTTCGCTAAGGACTGAATGACTGGTGGTCCACAGGACCAACTTATCCACAATTTAAGTGGTCCTCCCGATGTTTCGGCTATTCTTTGTTATCATGTGTTTTCATTTAATTTCAAAATCAGTTGGTCTGCAGGACCAGCTGCCAAAGACATCAACTGGTCATGCCCAAAAATCACAAGGTCCAGGACCAACAGACTTATGGTTAATAAACCCCTGTCAACATCGTTAGCTAAGGATAATGTACTAGGACTTAACAAATCCGTGACTAACAACTTCGTCAAGCTAACAATGCTTTGAACAACCGAGCCTCTTTGCTAGTTCTGCTTGCTAGTTTGTTATATCTGGGGTTCATCTTTTGGTTCCACCAGTGTTTCATGAATAGCTTAAGTCTTTAAATTTTTCCTAATGTAAAAATAGAAAAGTTTAATTTTAAGTACACAGTTATTTGAAAAATGTTTTGGTATTGAAGCCTCATTATGATTGCAGGTGTGGGAATTATCCACAGCCAAGTCCCTCCATTGTATACACAATATAGCTTCAGTGGCTAAAGTGAGGTGGCGACCACAGCGGAGGCACCACATAGCGACCTGTGCGCTGCTCGTTGATTTCAACATTAATGTGTGGGATGTCAGGAGACCATATGTACCCTTGGCTAGTTTTGACCAGCATAAGGATGTTGCTACCAGTAAGTTTTAACTGGGATATCGTAAAATTTCAAAAAAATTGGGGCACCTAAAATTTACTATTGTTGTGCTAAAAGTGGAACAGTTTGATTTTACAGTGCAGCAGTGCATCCAAAAGATGCAGATGAAATGGCAAATAGTGTTGACCCTGATCATACTGCTCCTTAAGGAGCAGTCTAATTTGGATCTTCAGTGTTTGCTTAGGCCTATCTGACCCAATACTTAAAATTTTTGCAGTAACATCCCTTTATATTGACCAAAAATTTCTGAAAAAAATAGTGTAGACCCATATCAGACTGCTTCTAAGGAGCAGTCTGATCTGAGTCTGCACTGTTTTTCATATGCTCAACTCACATAAAAATGTTAGGAGCTTTTGCAGTGCAAAATCGCCTCATTTTTTTCAGTAAAAAAAGTATTAGCACACTTGATTTGATGTGTACTAGAAGACTTAATGAATCTTTGACTAACAACCATGGCCCAGTTGTTCAAAACTAACGACGGTGTTAGTTAACGTGACGTTAAAATTTCAAACGTTAATAACTCAAAAATGCCAATATTTTTTTGTTGAAAAAAAATGTGAGAAGCTTTTGCATTGCAAAAGCTTCTAACATATTTTCAACAAAAAAATAGTGGATTTGGCTATAAAGTCGTAAAACACTTAACGAGTTGACCTCTTAACAAGCTTGTTAGCCTAACGATGCTTTGAACAACTGGGCCCATTAAGCTAGCTTTGATTTGAACAACTGAACCTAGGCCAGGATATCTAGTAATTAACAATAATTTGGTTTTTCACTCTTGTATTTGTCTTATAGTGTGTCTCAAGCAGAATTTTTTGGTGTAACATAGTTTTTTACCATTATTAATGGGAAGGAGATTATTGCAGGTATATTGTTCATGAATAAAGCCCCAATTTTCACTACCATTAAAGTCCATAGGTACTCTTTCAGGAGAAGCAACTCTGCCATTTTTGCCTCTTTTTTCAGTTGGGGTCAAGTCTTAAAGGAGAAAATTCTTTCCTTTAAGATTTGTCCCCATTTTGGAAGGGCTTCTTTGTCCCATGAAGCTAATGGGAAGTCAAGAAAGTTGTTCCTCTTTGTAAAAATGGCAAAAACAGGAAATTATTCCTATACTCTTTAATTGGAAGGTCATTATTGTAGGTATATTGTTCAAGAATCAAGATCCCCATGTGATATTGAGCGGTGGTAAAGACCACTTCCTATACCAGCATGTGTTTCGAGATGCCAAGACACCCGCAGATGACCTTATTCCTACTGGTGTGGCAGTTAGTATAGATGGAACAGTGGGTCATGCCTACCAGGTTAAGAAAGGTAGGGACTTAAATGAAACTTTGATGGTATACAGTTAAACCTGTGTAAAGAGACCATTCAGGGGATAGTCTCAGCTGCAGATAAGATGGGGTTTTGAGGATAATTTTGCTCCTTTTTATCATATAAAGCATGCATTCTAATGAGGGTCGCATGACATATTTTATGGATATAGATCAGAAATTATCCCTCATTATCACGAAATATACCCTCATATCTGGACCTCTGAGTGGATCTCCGCACATCTATATAGGGAAACGTGAAGGTTGATCAGGCTGTTCAAATGTAGAATATGTTCAAGCAGAGTAGGAGAGCAGGGCATTATCTGATAGTAATTCAGGGATAATTTTACTTATTTCTTCATAAAAACATGTGTTGTGACTCCTCATTGGAATGGTCTTGCTGAGACAGTTCTAATGAGGGTACACAGCATATGTTTTGTTGGAAAATTATTTGATATGAGCCGCGACACGACAAAAGCAACAATATGGTTGTGCGCCCAGCGCAGACTCAGATCAGCCTGGGCATCCGCCCAGTCTGATCAGAGTCTTTGCTGTTTGCATGGAGCTAGCTTAGACCTGAAGCTATCCTTTAAGCGCTTAGCCAAGAGTCTGATGAAACTGGGCGGATGTCCAGGCAGATCTGAGTCTGCGCTTTGCGCTCAACCACATTGTTGGTTTTCTCGTGTCGCGGCTCATATTATCTCTAATTATCACCAAATTTATGGTCTTCTCTGAATTTCTGGGTGCTACAAAACTGTGGATCTTGGGAAATGTATGTGGGGAAAATTGAAAGCAGATCAAAGTGTGAATATTTACACTTAGAAGTACAGGTAACAGAATTGTCTAAAAATTTCTTGGATAGTTTTTCTTATTTTCCCATGAAATCATTTTATGTTGTGTCTCCTCATACCTTCTAATGGGTGGTCACAATATGAGCCCCAGCGTGAGAAAACAAAGTGGTTGTGCACCCATTGCAGACTCAGATCAGCCTTGGCATTCACCTGGTCTGATCAGAGTCTTCACTATCCACATAGAGGTAGCTTGTAGCTTAGACCCTAAGCTACCCTTTATGTGCTTAGCGAAGACTCTAATCAGACTGGGCAGATGCCCAGGCTGATCTGAGTCTGCGCTGGGCACACAATGACTTTGATGGTTTTGTTGTGTCGTGGCTCATACATGTTTTGAAGCTCATATCGCCAGGTCTGATCACCATTTTATCAGCTTTCACCTTCCCCTACATACTACATAGAGGGGTGATTTTGAGATAAGTTTTCTGCCTTGCCTGTTCTAAAACTACCCAGTAACACAGCTTTGCTTTAACTAAATACTGCCTGTACTTTGGCACTTTAAGGGTTGAAAGAACTGTACTATTTTACACATTGTTTTCTTATTACAGATGCAGTGTCAAGTCCCCCCACAGGCTGGCTGTTTAAGAAACCATCAGACAATCATGACACTTTTCTGGATGCTGACAGTAACATGAACTTGTTTGAGCTCACAGATCAGGTACAGATGCTATGTTATTGTTGACACGCAGACTGCAGTTGTTTATGTAATTAACCCTTAAACTATTGATTATATACAAAATAGTTTTCCTTACTGGTGAATTAACCAGTGAGGCAAAATTCTTTTGATTCTAACATTACACAAGAAAGTGCAAGATGTTTGCTACATTTTCTTAAGGACTGTTTTGAGGCAAATGTCGGCATATTAAGTAAATCTTTAATTAAAGGTGTGAATTAGCGCACGGCGACATTAGCAGCATGATTTGTCACAAACATTTACATTATGCCGCTGTCTATATGCTCCATGTGGAAATGTCAAAGTAGTTTTAGAATTTGATCTTGACATGTCCATTTGTCTGTAATTGTGGACTTGTCCAGACTAAAAGCATGGAAAAGTCAATGTCAGTGGGCGTCAGTCAACTATTAAAGGGAAGAATTTTGCTCCTTAAGAGCAAATTCTTTCCTTTAAGAGTAGACCACATACTGGAAAAAACAGGACTTTTTCTGTATGACTTTACTGTAAAAGACTATTTGAGCCGCGACAAGAGAAAACCAACAATGTGGTTGTGCGCCCAGTGCAGACTCGGATCAGCCTGGGCATCCGCCCAGTCTGATCAGAGTCTTCGCTGTCCGCATGGAGGTAGCTTAGACCCTTAGCTACCCTTTGAGCTCTTAACGGAGAGTCTGATCAAGCTGAGTGGATGCCCAGTCTGATCTGAGTCTAGGCTGGGCGCACAACCACATTGTTGGTTTTCTCATGTCGCGGCTCATTTTGAATTGCAAATTTTGGAAACAGTCTCCATCTTATTGTTACCCTTTTTCAGACTCTTTCTATGTCTTGGTTTGTGGAATCAGCCAAACGGTATAAACTGAAGGGCCGCTGTTTAGAAGAACTTTGTGACCACAATGCATCAGTTGCGAGAGATCTCAAGAGACATCAGGTAGTCATGATTTTAATCTGTATCTTCGCAGCCTGAGTTGAGAAGGCTTTCTGCAGTTTTATCCAGGCTGGTTTGTTTTGTATGTCTGTTTAAGAGTACAAAAAAAGTTAATTGCCAATGCTGATGCCAGAGTGAGTGCAATAGGCTGAGCCTATTGCACTCACTCTGGCATCAGCACTGGCGTTCCAGTTTGGTTTAAGTCTTTTATGTTATGGCCAAAGTTTTGATTAAAGTTTTTTATGTGCTGAGAAATTTGCTATCAGGTGAACTATTTTATGTTTCCTGGGCCCAGATGAGCAAGTGACATATACTTCAATGTGCTGTATTTTTTGAAGAAAAAAGAAATGCCTTCTGCCGCGATAAGTAAACATTCTTAGGAAATGACTTGATATATAAGCATTTTGCCTACTGTCAAATCCTCTTACTTATGTCATTGTATTACACTATAGCTAATAAAATATTGTTTAAACCAAAGAAACATTCTGCTTGAAAAAAGAGGGTGTATAAAAAAGGATTCAGCAATGGATGTTGTTTCAGATTACCTCCCAAACGTTTGATGGGGGTCATAAAACGTTCCTCGATAATCTAGAGACCTCTTAAACAACCATTTTAATGCATCAGTGAACATAATGCAATGTCTGATCAGATAACATAAAAAATTTGTGACAGAATATCATATGATTAACTGACGGTAATCTGACGTCATTACGAAATGTCATTTGGCAGTGGCTGACACCTGGGTTAACATTGCTGAAAATGCTTGCTATGGGTGCTAAGTAATACACTTTGAAAGTTGAAAATGTGAAAAAATACATTGAAGTGGGGATGATTGTATTTAGAACACTGTCATAAGATGCAGTAAATTGTTGGTTTTAGTGTTGCAAATCATGTTTTTTGGCTTCACAGACACATCACTGTTAAAAGAAATTCAAGTCATAAAACTGACAATTTACCTCCCCAAATAATAATTATTAATGCAGTTATCTCATGATTTTATCCACAGACTTTATACACAAGTTGACCTGAATAGTGTGACTCATCTTTTCTTGCAATGTTTTATTTCAGGTAGCCCAAACCTGGCTTATTTTAAAGACATTATATTGTACCAGTATACCACAGGCTTCATTAACCTCTTCATCAAGAAAAGCATCAGCTGACAGAATTGACCTGGACAAAGGTTGGCGAGTTATCTCTTGTTTCACTAACTGGGCATTAAGGCGTATGGGTATACTTTAATGTTTTTCTGTCTCTTTTACAAAAGGGACCTAATTTTGTGACTATCTGTTTGCATCTCTGAGTGATGAAACCCTTCCAAAACTGGGTCAACTTGTAAAGGAAAGAATTTGCTCTTTGAGTATTTATTTTAGCTCACCTGAGCATGAAGTACTGTGATCGGCCTTTGTCCGTCTTCCATCTGTGCATCCATTGTCAACTTTTGCTTTAAACGACTTGTCCTCTAAAGCTGCTGGACAAATTTTGAAATAATGTCACAGATATGTTCCTTGAGAGACCCTTGCTCAAACGGTTCTGCTCCGCTGAACAAAATGGCCGCCAAGGCTAAAAATAGAAAAATCTTTAAACGACTTCTTCTTCTAAACAGGTGTAATGATTTTGAAATAATTTCACAGAAATGTTCCTTGGGAGACCCTCTACCAAAATTGCTCAAACGGT
Organism: Ctena decussata; assembly: GCA_963989385.1. Classification (NCBI taxonomy): domain Eukaryota; kingdom Metazoa; phylum Mollusca; class Bivalvia; order Lucinida; family Lucinidae; genus Ctena; species Ctena decussata. The sequence continues at coordinate 75,813,932 of OZ022501.1, read as the reverse complement.
TCTGCTCCGCTGAAAAAATGGCAACCAGAGCTAAAAATAGAAAAAATCTTTAAATGGCTTCTTCTCTTGAACTTGTGTAAAGATTTTGAAATAATTTCACAGAAATGTTCCTTGGGAGACTCTTTATCAAATATGCTCAAATGATTCCATTCTGCTGAATAAAATGGCCCCCAGAGCTAAAAATAGAAAAATCTTTAAACGACTTCTCCTAAACTGGTGTAAAGATTTTGAAATAATTTCACAGGCATGTTCATTGGGGGTATTATCTACCAATTTTGCTCAAACGGTTTCACTCTACTGAACAATATGGCTGCCAGAGCTAAAAATAGAAAAAAACCTTTAAATGACTTCTACTTTTAAACTGGTGTAAGGATTTTGAAATTATCTCACAGAAATGTTCCTTGGAAAACCCTGTACCAAAAGTGCTCAAATGGTTCAGCTCTGATGAACAAGATGGCTGCCAGAGCTAAAAATAGAAAAAAAAACCTTTAAACAACTTCTCCTCCTAAACAGGTAGGAGGATTTTGAAATAATTTCACAAGAATGTTCTTTTGGGGACCCTCTACCAAAATTGCTCAAACGATTCCATTCCGCTGAACAATATGGCCACCAGAGCTAAAATAGAAAAAAATAGAAAAAAAAACTTCAAACGACAACCATAACGAGTGGAAGGATTTTGAAATAATCTCACTGGAAATTCCTTGGGTGATCTTCAACGAAAATTGCTTGAACGTCTCCGCTTCCCTTAATAAGATGGCACCCAGAGCTAAAAATAGAAAAAAAACCTTTAAATGACTTCTCCTTCTAAATGGTTGAAAGGATTTTTAAATAATTTCAGAGAAATGTTCCTTAGGTAAGCCTCTACCAAAATTACTCAAACTGTTTAGCTCTGCTGAACAAGATAGCCGCCAGAGCTAAAAATATAAAAAAAAAAACGTTAAACCACTTCTCCCCACTAAACAGGTGGAAGCATTTTTTAAATAATTTCACAAAAATGTTCCTTCTATCATCCTCTACAAATTTGAACCACTACATAAAGATGATTTTTGTGTGACCCATAACCAAGTATGTTAATCCTATCTTGGAAGGTAGATACACAGGACAACCAGGGGAATGTACCTTGTATTACCTACCATTTCAATTATACAATACAGATCAGGTGAGCGACCCAGGGCCATCATGGCCCTCTTGGTTTTCTTTAAGAGTTGACTATCATGAAGAAGAGAGATAAAAATGAAAATGGCAATTTTATAGAACTCATGGTGTCTTCGCCTGTGGTTATTTTGATTTGGTTGATTTGTTATTTACTTATCAATCTTTTCATCCCATAACAGTTAAAACTTACTCTTTTTGCTTGATGTTTTAAAAAGCCTTTTATTCAGAAAGATGATCATTGATTACCATCCTCCTGGTTTCGCAGGTTCCAGGTCAGTTTTAAAATATGCCATAATTGTGGATATCTCTATCAATTTTAATTTTAGAATTGGCATGGAGAGATTAATTATGACATGTTGTAAAGGACGTCTGACGGTTGTAATGTTTAATTTATAGTCAAAATTAAATTTTTGATATGCCAAAGAATTTCTCTTGAAATTTGTTGCTCTCAACTTCCCCTAACTGGCCATGAATTTAATTTCTGATTACTTTGCACATAGACTTCAATTTTTGGTGGAAAAAGCCAAATTTTGTAATTAAACGTAATGGAAACAGGAAAAGTTTTTTAAAGATACTTTTCCCCCCGTGCCTCAGCTAGCCACTTTGCATTTATGTGTGTACTATCATAATACACATTATATGTGAGTGGCTTGCTGAGGCACGGGGGGAAAAGATAGTCTACAGCTGAAAAACTGAAAAAGTGGGTGGGGTACTTACACCCTTTATATCTAAAAATAGGCTAAAGTCCTTAGTACTGAAAAAATATTGCATAATATCAGTAACAGTAGTGTGTACGTCAGTTTTAGCATAGTTATCAATTAAGATTTTGATATCTTAGAAAACCAAATAAATGGACTTATTTTCAGAGACTGAAAAATTCACATACCCCTCTTGATAAAATTGGTCTATGTTAGTCTAGAGGCATGATAATTTTTCAAAATCACTGTTAAAATGTCTTTATAGTACACAAGGCTACATATTAATGCCAAATATTTCAACTTTTGCTGCCCGAGGAAGGTGCAGTAATTTGTCGAAAAATGGGCAAATATGCATTGATACTGTCAGAGGTCCTTATGGCATACTGTTAAACTGCAGTGGTCCCTGCTCCTGGAAGAGGCCAATTATGACATATTGTAAAACTGAACCGGTCCCAGTTCCTGGTTCTGCAAAGTTTTGGTTTGTTGGGTTGCTAGGGTTACCGTAAAAACTCTATATATTGGGACAGTTAGGTCTGAGCAAATAGTGCAAACCCAGATCAGACTGCTCCTCGAGCAGTCTGATCAGGGTTTACACTATTTGCCATCCCACTTGAATTTTTGGACACATTATTGCACTGTAAAACCGAACTGTTCCAATTTTAGGACAATTGTAGTAATTCTTTTTGGTGTCCCAAAATTTAGAATTTTTACAGTAATTCACAGGAGCTTGAAGTTCTAGCTTAGAAACATTTCTAAACCTTTCCATCAGTATACTGAATAAAATATTGTTTACACTAAACCTTGCCATCCACATTGTCAAATACAACACAGTACAGATTTTTGAATGACATAATGGTCTTTCCAATGTTCGACAGTTTGAAGTGTTTCACAATCTAAACTTCAAGGGCCTGTGGTTAATTTCATGATCTTGTATTTTTCTGATGTCACAAAAGTATGGAGGAATGTATGAGAGAATTATATAGAGGTGCTTATATATTGTTAGAGTTCATTATGACAGCAATACTATCAAGCCGTATAAGCAAGAAAATCTGCAGCAGAGAGGATAGACTGGGAGTCAGGGGTTAGCATCCTTTCACTGACAATGTATTTGAGCTTGCAACTGGCAAAAAGCTTAATTAAGGACTTACTTGAGCTTGCACTTTTCAGCACATATATGAATGCAGATTTACATGTAGGTCTATTTTCCAGTGCTCCAAACAATGTGAAATATTTATGATAGCTTCCTGGGCCTAGTTGTTCAAAGTGTTGCTAGCTTAACAAAGTTGTTGGTCAAGGATTTGTAAAGTCTTCGAATACATATAAAATGAGCCGCGACACGAGAAAACCAACAAAGTGGTTGTGCGCCCAGCCCAGAATCAAATCAGCCCAGCCCAGACTCAAATTAGCCTGTGCATCCACCCAGTCTGATCAGACTCTTCGCTAAGCACTTAAAGAGTAGCCAAGGGTTGAAGCTACCTTCATGCGGACAGCCAAGACTCTGATCAGACTGGGCTGATGCTCAGGCTGATCTGAGTCTGAGCTGGGGGCACAACCACTTTGTTGGTTTTGTCGTGTAGCGGCTCAAATAAAGTGTGATAATATTCTTTATGAAAACATGGTAGGTTTTTTTTTTTAACATAGAGCATTTGAAATTGTCATGCCTTATTACCCAAAGATATTGTTAGTTTTGAACAACTGGGTCCTGATTATATGTCATTTTGATTATCTCACAATTGTCATTGGATTCTCTTTAAATTTCACCTGTCCATACAAATTTATGTTTCAGGAAAAGCGATCACAAAATTGTCTAGGAAAGAAGTGGACATTGAAGAGAAGAACACAGACCATACATCAGGTTGCTCAGATGAAGAGACCTCTGACAAGGAGGTCACTGACAAACACTTGACCAGTATAGCCAGGGGCCAGGTCAACCCAGACTGGGACATTTTTGGGGATGGGGAACCTGGGTCATTAGACATGAATGTTATGGATATGGGCAATATGAAGCAGGTATGATGTAGAAGATGCACATAGTGAAACATGCACTAAATTTATTCAGCTATAGACTGGTTTTATTCTCATCTGAAGCAACCAAAAACTTTAGATCGGCCAGATCCTTAGATAAGGGGGAGTATTTGGTGATAATTAGGGATAATTTTTGTTAATTCTGCATAAAAACATATGTTGTGACCCCTCATCTGAACCGTCTCAAGGAGACGGTTCAGATGAGGGGTCACAACATATGGTTTCAATGAGGAATAAAAAAAATTATCCCTAAATTATCATCAAATACCCCTCTTATCTAGAGCTCTGGATCCATCTCACAAGACAGATCTAGATCATCAGGACTGTTTTGGAAGGGATAAAAACAACAACAAAGTATGAGGTATATGGATCCACTAGGCATTAATGGGTTAAATGACCTCCAGTTGACCTCACACAAATATGCCTGTTGCCCTGCCTTTCTAATTACTCAGAGTATATTTGAGCTGCAACACGAGAAAACCAACAAAGTGGTAGCTATGGGTCGAAGCTACCTTCATGCAGACAGTGAAGACTCTGATCAGACTGGGCAGATGTCCAGGCTGATCTGAGTCTTTCCTGGATGCACAACCACTTTGTTGGTTTTCTCGTGTCGCGGCTCATATTATTAAAGAAATCGTTTTCCCTGTTGATTTGTTTTCCCTATTTTACTTGTCACTGCATATTTTGACTGACAGAAAGTGACAAGTCAGGTATCTGGAGCTCTGAAATCAAGGTAAATAGGTACATTTTTGTCGCACCTGCTTTAGCAAGGTGTGATAAAGGCGTCGGGTTTTCCGTCCCTCCATCCGTCAGACCGTTCGTCCCTCCGTCCGTCAGACCGTCCGTATGTCCGTCCGTTCATAATTTACATCGACCCTAGCATTTAAGTCCATTCTAAAGACTTATTCTCTGAAACCACTGCATCCATGGTTCTCAAATTTCATAAGCAGCATAATCAGACTGCAGGGCTTCAAAAGGGTAAAATTCAGCCGGGTCGAGAATGCAAGATGGCCGCCGTTACTAAAAATAGCAAAACCAACAAAATCAGTTTTTTTTCTGGAACCCCTTGGTATATTTGGCTGAAAATTTGTATAAAGCATAAGTGGAACCTTAGTATTCAGAATTAACAAAATGAAAAAAATATATATAGCAGAATTAGGTCACAGTGATCTTACGTCGACCCTACCATGATTAATTACGTCGACCCTAGCGTTTAAGTCCATTCAAACGGCTTATTTTCTGAAACCACTGCATCCATGGTTCTCAAATTTCACATGCAGCATGCTCAGACTGCAGGGCCTCAGAATGGTAAAATTCAGTTGGGTCAATCATCCAAGATGGCTGCTGTTACTAAAAATAGCAAAACAATTGAAATCAACTTTTTCTACAGAATCACTTGGTATATTTGGCTGAAATTTTGCATGAAACATTAATGAGACCTTGGTATTTAGAATGATCAAATTGAAAAGAATCTGTAGCGGAATATGGTCACAGTGACCTTACGTCAACCCTAGCATAATTAACGTCGACCCTAGGATTTAAGTCCATTCAAACGGCTTATTCTCTGAAATCACTGCATCCATGGTTCTCAAATTTCACATGCAGCATGATCAGACTGCAGGGCTTCAGAATGGTAAAATTCAGCCGGGTCGAGAATTCAAGATGGCCACAGTTACTAAAGATAGCAAAACCATTAAAATCAACTTTTTCTCCAGAACCACTTGGTATATTTGGCTGAAATTTTGTGTCAAACATTAATGGGACCTTGGTATTTAGAATGATCAAAATGAAAAGAATCTGTAGCGGAATATGGTCACAGTGACCTTACGTCAACCCTAGCATAATCAACGTCAACCCTAGCATTTAGTTTTTCCATATGAAGGCACATAGCAGGTGCGACAAAGCATTCCGCGGAATTCTTGTTGAAGAAAGCAAGTCTGCCATTTTTCGATTTTGCCCCCTTGCTCTTTAGGTGTCTACTCTTCAATTTGGAGCAGATTCTTTTCTTTGAGAGTAGACTTTCTTGTGGAAGAGTTTCCTGATCCAGGGGAAATAAACAGAAAGTCACAAAAGCTACTTCCATTGTAAAATTGCAGGAAAACATGGAGATATGCACAGACATTTTAAACTGTGACATTAGATGACATACTTCTGGACACAGTTGTTCAAAGCATTTTTAGCCTTAAGAGCTCGTTAAGAGGTCAACTTGTTAAGTGTTTTAATGACTTTATGAACAAATACAGATATTTTTATTGAAAAAAAATGTGAAAAGCTTTTGCACTGCATTTTTTGTTGAAAAAATATGAAAAGCTTCTCACATTTTTTCAACAAAAAATATGGTGTTGGCAGGCAGTGCAAAAGCTTCTCACATTTTTTGAACAAAAAATATTGGCATATTTGAGATATTAATGTTTGAAGTTGTAATGAAATGTTAACAAACTGTGTCATTAGTTTTGAACAACTGGGCCTATCTCTGTATTCTTCAGTCTTGGGTTCTTCCAAATGAAGCCTTCCAGCCGAGACATGAGATTCTAGACCGTGAAACACCACTTGAAACCTTACAGGATTGTGGTTACTCACCAGGAGTGGTAACTGAGAATGATGTTACCAATAGCAATGCTATCAGTACACTCGAGTGTATCAGTGGATTATCAATAAACCCACAACATCTACAGTTACCAGAGTGGGACTTTACTTATATTGTTACTGATATGTTGAAATACTTTGCTCAAGAGGTAATGCTATTCAACACAGTAAAGATTATTATTTCTGAATGATATGAGATTGAATTAATCAGGATTCGAGGTTATAAAACTTGAGTATAATCTCTTTTATTTTGAGTTTGAGAATGTACTCAAGTTTTATAACCTCTGGGCCAGGTACTCTTTCAGGAGAAGGAACTTTTTCACTTCCTATTAGTCTCTCTTCTTAATTAGGGTCTACTCTTAAAGGAAAGAATTTGTTCCCCTAGGAGCAAATTCTTTCTTACTCTTAAAGGAAAGAATTTGTTCCCCTAGGAGCAAATTCTTTCTTTTAAGAGTAGGCTCCTATTTAAAAGGACTTTGTTGTTCGTGGAAGCATGCATGAAGTCACAAAACTTTCACTTTGTAAAAAAATGGCAGAAAAATATGGAGGAGTATCAATTCACCTTAATGTGCCCACATCATGAGAAATCTGTTGCAATGCTTGATGAGAAATGATGCTCAAACCAACATGTGCATATGCTTAGATTAAAAATGATTGACTTAGTGTGACAAGGAACCTCAAGCAACATGCATATTCATTGTTCCAAAACCACTCGTGTTTCAAATATCCATTCTTACATGACGTCAACACTTTCCCCACTGAATGCATAGGAAGCGGGGTCATGTGAAAATTTGTGATAATTCACATCGCAAATGTCGAGATGTGCCAGTTTTGCGCCTTCATTACGTTGAATGTAAACATTTACTTCTGCTGAAGTGCACCCCCCGAAAAGGTCCTTCAGAAAACGTAATATATTTGCATTTTCATTCTGTATAATGTTTGAATCAAAATAATTTTTCTTTATCCATGAATCATTGCTGATCATCATGTGTTGTTGGGCAGATACCAATATTAATTCACTTCAGCTTTGCCATTGTGAATTTCTATTGCATGATCTGCCCTCCAACAATGTGTTTATCAGTGATAAGTCATGGGTAAGGCAAAATTGTTTGTTAATTATTAGTTTGAAGGTAATCACAGACATTTTGTGGGACATTCAACATGTGCAATTTTGTTTGTGGGGCAATGTCACATGCTAAGTTGTTGTTGCATTGGCCAGTTATACACTATCAGTGGGCTTTTGAGTGACATAATTGGGGTGGTTCTGAATTCAGTTGTAAACGCTAAGCTCAGTCTACACATCTGTACATATTGCTGAAGAAGCTTGCTTTGTACTTTTTAGATATTCAAGGATTCATAGTTTGTACATGCCAACAGAGAAGACTGATCAGACTGTGCAGATGTGAAGGCTGATCCAAGTCTTCCCTGTTAGCACATGCCTTAAAGGTAGGTTCCTGGCCTAGCGATAACAATTATGTTCACAAAATAATTTTGTCTTTTTCTGGGTAGTATTGAATTCTCTTATTTTTCTGAAACTGATGGCACTGAGAAAGTCGTCAGATGTTGTAGAAAATAGTCGTTTTCCCTTTGGTTTATTTTCTTTTGTTGGAATTCCAGTTCTAAAAATAAATATGTATATATGTCTACAAGTCCGCAATTTCTGATGTCAGTTGCCAACGGTTAATTTTCTCTTGCCGTGAGCTCTTCCAGAAGTCCTGGCAGGGCGGATGGGTTAAAACTATCCCGAAGTGCAATGCAGCATGACGTCAGCTATGTTATCTATTTTTGGCGCGAACTAAAAATAGCGCTAACTGGTGTGCGAAGCAGAGTTAGGAAATCCCTTGCAAAATGACTTTTCTACGAATTTTTTATTTACACTATTTAGTGAAACTTATTCATTTCCCCTTTATAAGTGCTTTCCAACAACTTGGATAAAAAATCATCAAAATTATGATGCATTCCAAAGTACAGGAACCTACCTTTAAGGTTACTCGTCATGGGAGGCCAATCAGATGTTTTATATTCTAAGGATGCATAGACATATTTTTGATGTGAATTGGGCAGACTGAGGAGACTGCATATGCAGGCTAATCTGAGTCTCCATGAAATCCATATGCTACAAAACACCTTTCATCATGGCATGGCATCATAGGTTTCGAAGCAAGTGCTTAACTCTTAAAGGTCCAAAATAGCAGATAACAAAATTTATGTCTGCAAAATTTATAAAAACAAATGCTTTGTCCAAGCTATATCATGCTGGGAATTCAAAGATGAGCGGGAAAATAGTGTTGATCTAGATGATGCAGGGCTGTAAGCATTAACCAATAACCATGTCATGAAATGAGCCACAACATGTAAAAACCAACAAAGTGACATGTGCACCCAGTGAAGACTCAGATCAGCCTGGGCATCTGCCCAGTCTGATCGGAGTCTTCACTGTCTGCTTGAGGCTAGCTTAGACACTTAGCTACCCTTTGAGCGCAACAGGAAGACTCTGATCAGACTGGGCAAATGCCCAGGCTGATCTGAGTCTGTGCTGGATGCACATGCCACTTTGTTGGTTTCCTTGTTTCGAGGCTCAAATTTGAACAAAGGGATTGTGAGATCTGGTGATATTACATTAAGTTATTGGCATAATGGCAAACACAGTGGACTCTAACCATACTGCTGGTTTTGGAGCAGTCTGATCTAAACATATCTGACATACTTGCCGAAAAATTACATGGGTTTACAATCCACTAAATACTGTAAGAAACCTAAAAGCTGGGATACCTATATTAATTACTGTAATTGTCGTGAAATTGGAACAGTCTGGTTTACAATGGAGTAAAAACATAAGATGCAGATTGAATGGCAAACAGTGTAGGTCCTGATCAGACTGCTCCTACAAGGAGCAGTCTGATCTGGACCTGCACTGTTTGCTCTTGTCTATATGGCTCATTACAGCTGACACTCTTTTTCTAAATCACTGATTTCCCAAGGAACCTGCTTATCTACAACTCAGATTTGGATTGTTTTAGATGAATTTTCTATAAATTCTTTGTATTTCAACTTCTTTTATCTCAAACTACTGTTACCTCAGCAAACTTACTGGTTCCTTGGTCTTTGAGATAACAAGAGCCGACTAAGAATTTTTGTCTGGCCTGCATCAAGCAAAAGCGAGACGGAGATATTACTTTTCCATTGTGGTCATGGAGTTTTCTGGTTAAACTCTATTTTATGGCATTTGCTTGGACAGGCTAGACATTGCATTCCATGGAATACTTGTTAGAGTAATTTTTTACGAAGAATATTTGAGCAGCAACATGATGAAAGCAACTAAGTGGCATGTGTGCCAAGCAAAGACTCAGATCAGCCTGAGCAACCCCTCAGTCTAATCAGAGTCTTGGCTGAACGCCCTAAGGGTAGCTAAGGGTCTATGCTAGCTCCATGCAGACAGTGAGGACTCTGATCAGACTGGGTGGATGCCCAGGCTGATATGAGTCTTCGCTGGGCGCACATGCCACTTTGTTTGGTTTTGTCATGTCATGGCTCATTTATATATATTTGCAGGGTGATGTACAGACTCCAGTAAGCATTCTTATTGTGATGAAAGACAAGATAAAAGATCAGATTGATGAAGCAACACAGGAAAACTGGTTCTACTCTTACATAGGTAGGTGTTGGTAAACTACTAAGGTGTGTCGATACATCTCCAAGGAAGATCATTCTGATTCGGAAATATTTTTATCATATGATGTCGCAGTTATTGAGTGGATAATGTCGTGTCATGAAAATAGTATGACCACGCGTGTAATAACATTTTGGCATGTACACGTAGCGTCATTGACAACAACTGAGTCAGCTATGCATTTTCGCATTGAAATAATGTTCATTTTGAAGGCAATAAAATCCGGCTTTAAAGGGTCATAATGATAAACAGAATCTTACTCTAGTGGTCATTTCAAAGGAAAGGATTGTTTCATCAATTTCATATGAAATGGCCACTTGTGTAAGATCCTAGGCCTCTTATATTTCCTTTCTCACAGTGAGCAACTCTTACATGATAGATACCCTATAAGAGTAGCCTCTATTAGCTGATTTCAGCACATATTGTTTGATTTTGCTTTTTTCCACTGTGACAGTGGAATTACGTAAGGAATTATCAAAGCAAATGAAAGGTTAATGTAACAAAGAATATGACACTGCATGTGTCAATTATCACTGATATTGAAGTGAATGAGTGCATTATTAAGGGAAGCAATGGTGCCCTTTTCATAATTGTCGCCATTTATTTAAAGACTTAAAGGAAAGCGAATCAGGTATGTATGTTTCATTTAAGATGTTTAGAGGTTCAGCTTTTGTGTATATAGTTCTTGTTCTGACTTTCAGAGTTACTAGGAAGATTCAGTCTATGGTCCATATGTAATGAGGTGATCAAGCTGAGTCACCTACCCCAAATATATATGATGAATCAACAATCCACGATAATTCATCTCCGCTGTAACAAATGTAACAGACCTCTGCAAAGATGTGGTTGGCTCTGTGATAGGTGTAAACTAGTCACAAATTTATGTAGTATATGGTAAGTGTAAACAGTCTTTGAATGAATCACTGTACCTGAGTTGTTTTTCAAATTCTTGCATCAGAAGGAGTCAAATTTAAATTTTATTGGCATGCGGCCTTGCCGAAGTCCTTTACTAGTGTATGGAGCACAGAGTTTGGGAAAGTATTATTCACAAACCAACTTTAAATGACTTTTAACTTGAGCAATTTTAATGATGTAACTCCTTGAAAATGAAAATTCACCCCATCCATACAAACAACCATCGTGGCATGTCTAGTATTAAGAAACCAAAACGAATAAGTCTGTTCAATAGGCAAATGAATATTCTTCTGAGGTCAGTAAATACTCAATGTTCATAACTTCTGCAGTTGCCATGGTAAAACATGAAATTTCATGTAAAAGAACTTTTTTGACACAGTATAGTAGAATTTGCAAGCAGGGTAGATCCAGGTGAGGTGGTTCAGAAAGAGCCACCTCATCTGGATCTACACTGTTTGCTCTCAAATCTTTAAATTCACAGTATGATATAGCTTGGACAATACTTTTTTTAAAATTTTGCAGATACAGTAGAACTTCAATGGCTCAAACCCTGATGATTTGTACTCGTTCTTCAGTCGCCAGAGTCAGTTCATATAGAAACTAGCCATGGATGGCCGGAACTACCCTTGGCTGGAAGTAGTTCTCATGGTCCCGAGCCTGTTTGAGCCATTGAGGTTCTGCTGTATAAATTTTGTCATCTGCTTTTCCGACACTTTATGGATTAACTTAAGTCATTTTTAGCTCACCTGAGCAGAAGGCTCAGAGGTGAGCTTATAGGATGGGAGTCGAGCCGTCGTCCGTCCGTGGGTCCGTCCGTGTGTGCGTCAACACTTTCAAACATAAATATCTCAGAGACCAGTGGGCCGATCGCAATCAAATTTTATCTGAAGCATCATTGGGGTGGGGGAAAGGCTGCATCAGGTTTTGGTGCCGATCAGCTTAGAACTCTGGTTTCCATGGCAACAGATAGCCCCCATAGGGTTATAATGGGGAAAACGGCGTCATCAGGTTTTCTCGACTGTTTTTGATTAGATCCTTATCATACTTGCAGGTAATGATGACATACACAAGAGCTTGGATGAGTTCGAAATTTGGCCGGATTCGAGCACAGACTACGGAGTTAGCTGCCCTTGAGCGTTTGAAAAAAATCCCATAGGGTTATAATGGGGAAAATGGCGTCATCACGTTTTCTCAATTGTTTTTGCTTAGATCCTTATCATAATTGCAGGTAATGATGAAATACATAAGAGCTTGGATGAGTTCGAAATTTGGCCAGATTCGAGCACAGACTACGGAGTTAGCTGCCCTTGAGCGTTTGAAAAAAATCCCATAGTCTTATAATGGAGAAAACAACGTCATCATATATTGAAAATTTTGTCATCGCTCTATTGCCTACATTTCTCAACGGATTTTAAAATACTTTCACACAAATGTAAGGCATGACAATATCTCGAGCAAGTTCGACTTTCAGGATGCTGCGCCCAAGGTCAAGGTCACTGTGGCTATTTTTAGAAAAACTTTGTCAGCGCTCTAGCACCTACATTTCTCAGCAGATTTTAAAATAACTTCACACAAATGTAGGGCATGACAATATCTCGAGCAAATTTGACTTTCAGGGTGCTGCACCCAAGGTCAAGGTCACTGTGGCTATTTTTAGAAAAACTTTGTCAGCGCTCTAGCACCTATATTTCTCAGCAGATTTTAAAATAACTTCACACAAATGTAGGGCATGACAATATCTCGAGCAAATTTGACTTTCAGGGTGCTGCACCCAAGGTCAAGGTCACTGTGGCTATTTTTAGAAAAACTTGGTCATCGCTCTAGGGCCTACATTTCTCAACGGATTTTAAATCAACTTCACACAAATGTAGGGCATGACAATATCTCAAAGAAGTTTGACTTCCAGGGTGCTGCGCCCAAGGTCAAGGTCACTGTGGCTATTTTTAGAAAAACTTTGTCAGTGCTCTAGCACCTACATTTCTAAACGGATTTTAAAATAAATTCACACAAATGTAGGGGATGACAATATCTCGAGCAAGTTTGACTTTTAGGGTGCTGCAATCAAGGTTTTTGATTAGATCCTTATCATACTTGCAGGTAATGATGACATACATAAGAGCTTGGATGAGTTCGAAATTTGGCCGGATTCGAGCACAGACTACGGAGTTAGCTGCCCTTGAGCGTTTGAATAAAATCCCATAGTCTTATAATGGAGAAAACAACGTCATCACATTTTCATTTTTCATTGGATCCTCTTCATACTTGCAGGTAATGAGGATATGCATAAAAGCTTTGATTAGTTAGCATTTCGGCTAGATCCCACCACTGACTAAGGAGTACCTGCCCTGAGCATCCAAAAAATCAATGTCGCCACTTTTTCTTGGTTTCTACTGATCCGATCCTTTTCAAACTTGCAGGTAATGAGGAAAGGCATAATATCTTAAACCAGTTCAAATTTTGGCCAGATCAGGCCAACCACTACGAAGTTAGCTGCCCTTGATAGCTGTGTCTATTGTGCTGTTGATCGGATACTTTTTAAAATTGCATATATTAAATGAGGGCATACATAATGTTTTGGATGAGTTTAATTTTCAGCCTGATTGGACCACTGACTGTGGAGTTAGCTGCCCTTGAGCATCTTAAATATCCCTATAGGTTTACAATGTCTCTCAGGTGAGCAATTGTTGCCCTTTGGGCTACTTGTTGTTTTATATTCCAGTAATCTACCAGCTAAAGGTCAGTTTCTATGGTGCCAAGGTTGTTCACATGGTGGTCATCTACAGCATATCAGAGATTGGTTATCACGGAATACTGAGTGTCCCGCAGGGTGTGGACACCTTTGTGAATATACTTGATACAAGTTTACATTTGAGGAAATCCACATGTGGAAACCCTCAGGTTCAGCAAAGAGGTGCTAGATCATAAGCCTATCTTTTGATCTTCCTAAGTGCTTTTAACAGCCACCCTTATATAATATGCAGGTGTGCAGGTGGGTTTAGGCTGCTGCTGTTAACAGCTGTCAAAGTGGGATTTGCAATTTAAAGTGCCAAATAATGTTCTGTGAAGAAGCTGGTCCCTAGCCGTCTCTGGAGTACACTGGAGATGCAACATCACACCAGCTGTTGGAGGTTGCCAAAGCATCTGTGTAGCCGAGTGCAAACACTCTGAACTTAGTGTCAATGGGTTATGCAGAGCTCTGGATAAGAGGGAATATTTGATGATAACTGAGGGATTATTTTTCTTATTTCTCACTGAAACCATATGTTGTGACACCTCATCTGAACCGTCTCGATGAGACGGTTCAGATGAGGGGTCACGACATATGTTTCTATGCATAATTAACTAAAATTATCCTTAATTATCACCAAATACTTCCTCTTATCTAGAGCTGTGGTTGTGGATTTGATATCTGCTGGAAAAGAGATTCTATCTGAATCTAAACAGCGCCTCATTGCTCAAAACCTTTCATCTCATCATCATCCTCCCATTGCCCATATATGACTGAAATACTCCTGACCGACAAGTCATCCAGCCATGGGTTTGAAGATGATCATTAGGCGTTAAAGGTCATTTTGTCAGGCTGGCTGTAAGGGAGGTGTGTGTGGCCACTATAGGTCATGTGTCAGGTTGACTAGAGGCAGTGGTAGTGGCCACCAGAGGTCATGTCAGTGATCTGCCTTAAAGTGTATGGGTTCACCTACATTTTTTTTTTTTTTTACAAAGAGGAACAATTTGTTAGCTTGCCTGAACAAAGTTCAGGGAGAGCTATTGTACTACTCCCGGCGTTGGCGTTAGCGTCGGCATCGGCGTTAGCAAAATGTTAAAGTTTTATATTAAAGTTTTTAGGTGATTGGCAAGGCCCTGTCAGGCGAGCTGTCCTGTCCCACTGACAGGTCTTGTTGTGGCTTCCTGTATGTTTCCCTGGATGACAAAGCCCTTCCAAAAGGGGGTATACTTTTAAAGGAAAGAATTTGCTCCAAGAAGACTGTTGCATAATAGGATTATGGCACCATATTAACAACAATATTTGTCTTTAAATCATTAAATTGCTCCACAAGGAGCATATTCTTTCCTTTAAATGGCCCCACTTGGAAGAGTTGTGTAATCCAGGGGAGCAAATAGAAAGTCACAAAAGTTGTTCCCCTTTGTAAAAATGGTGGAAAATGTGGAGATGTACCCATACACCCTAATGTAAAAACATTTGAGCCGCGGCACGACAAAACCAACAAAGTGGCATGTGTGCCCAGTGAGAATTCAGATCAAGCTGGCACCCGCCAGTCTGATCAGAGTCTTTGCTGTCAGCATAAAGTTAGTTTAGACCCTTAGCTACCCTTTAACTGAGTCTTCATGGTGCACATGCCACTTTGTTGGTTTTGTCATGTCATTGCTCAATTTCATTGCTAATACCTGTTGTGATGCTCAATTTTCTGTGATATTTGTTAATGTTTGAAAGATTTTGTCTTTTATGTACTGTATTATTGTGCTATTGTAGAAAAACATTGAAATACTTTTGAAGCATTTATTTTTATACAGAGCCTGCTGATTTTCCATAATTGGTACCGTTCCTTTATCATTAATCCTTGTTTGAAGTGAGTCCCTTTTGTAGTCTTCACTTCATGTTTCAAACTGAGTAAAGGGTGAGACTTGCCTGCTTTGAAAAATCCCCAAGCTTTTCCTCCATTGCTACACAGTAAATATAAATGAATGCTTTAAATACCTTCAGGCTGATCTGGTCTGCATTTTGACACTTCATAAGCAGCACCTGGTGGGGCCATCCACAAAAAGTTGTTTGTCAGGGGTCAGCCTAGGGTTCTCAGACATGAAGAAGTTTTTTGACATTTTCTGAATTTCAGGGAGAAGTTTTATCCCAAATTTTGGATTTTCTGTATATTTTATACATTTTTAGCTCACCTGAGCTGAAGGCTCCGGGGGAGCTTATAGGATAGGCAGGCTCCGGCGTCCGGCGTCGTCGTCCGTCGTCCGTCGTCCGTCCACAATTTCAAACGACTTCTCCTCTGAAACCACTGGGCCAATTGTAACCAAATTTCATATGTGGCCTCCAGGGGACTTAGGAAGGAAAAGTTGTTCAAACGGTCCTGGTCACATGACCAACATGGCCGCCACGCCCATATATGGTAAAAAGCTTAAAAAATCTTCTTCTCCAGAACCAGTAGGCCGATGGCCTTGAAACTTGGTATGTAGCATTGGGTAGGCGAGTACTACCAAGATTGTTCAAATTATGACCTTTGGTTGACCTTGACCTTTTTTACGGCAAGGTCAAATTTGCTTTCTGAAGCTTTTATATGGGAAAATGCTAGAACATTAGATTTCATGGAATCTATTGAAGATTTTGGCCTAAAAATTAGTATATACATTCATCTTAATGAGTACATGAAGATTTTTGAGTACAAGAGGTCAAGGTCATTCTTTGACCTTTGACCCAGAACTCTCATATTTTGACAATTTAAAACAATCTACTCAAAAGCCACTGGGCCAATTGTAACCAAATTTTATATGTAGCCACCAGGGGTTGAGGGAACAAAAATTTGTTTAAACGGTCCAGGTCACATGACCAACATGGCCACCACGCCCATATATGTTAAAAAGCTTTAAAAATCTTCTTCTCCAGAACCAATTGACTGATGACCTTGAAACTTGGTATGTAGCATTTGGTACTCAAGTACTATCAAGATTGTTCAAATTATGACCTTTGGTTGACCTTGACCTTTTTAATGGCAAGTTCAAATATGGGAAAATGCTAGAACATAAGATAACATGGAAAGTTTTGAAGATTAAGGACTAAAAATTTGTAAATACATTCATCTAATTGAGTACGTGAAGATTTGTGAGTACAAGAGGTCAAGGTCATTCTTTTACCTTTCAATGGTAAAAAGCTTTAAAAATCTTCTTCTCCAGAACCAATTGACCGATGGCCTTGAAACTTAGTATGTAGCTTTGGGCACTCAAGCACTATTAAGATTGTTCAAAATGATGACCTTGGGTTGACCTTGACCATTTTAAGGCTAGGTCAAATATGGGAAATGCTAGAACATAAGATTTCATGGAAAGTTTTGAAGATTAAGGCCTAAAAATTGATATATACATTCATCTTAATGAGTACATGAAAATTTATGAGTACAAGAGGTCAAGGTCATTCTTTGACCTTTGACCCTGAACTCCCATATTTTGACAATTTCAAACTTATTTTCAAAAGCCACTGGGCCAGTTGTAACCAGATTTCATATAGAGCCTCCAGGGACTGAGGGAATGGATTTTTTTTAACTGTTCCAGGTCACATGACCAACATGGTCCCTATGCCCAATTATGGTAAAAACCTTTAAAAATCTTCTTCTCCAGAACCAATTGACCGATGACCTTGAAACTTGGTATGTAGCATTGGGTACTCCAGTAATACCAAGATCATTCAAAAGAATGACGTTGAGTTGACCTTGACTTATTTACAGCATGGTCAAATATGAGAAAATGCTAGAACACAAGATTTCATGGAAAGTTTTTGGCCCATGATAGTTCAAATTATGACCTTGGGTTGACTTTGACAATTTTTAGGCAAGGCCAGATTTGCTTTCTGATGCTTTTTTATGGGAAAATGGTAAATATAAGAGTTCGTGAAACTTGTAGAAAAGTTTGGTACAGAAGTTAATAAATACATTCTAATAAAAGAGTACAATGTACTTGAACTTTTTTTTTAGCAATAGAGGTCAAGTTCATTTTTTAAGCTCTAACCAATGTCTGTCATAACTTGACAGTTTAAACTATCAGGTTTGTTCAAATGATGACCCTAGTTTGACCTTTGACCTTTTTTACTCAGGTGAGCGATTCAGGGCCTCATGGCCCTCTTGTTACTTCTCCTTCAGCTCAAAATATGGAGATATCAGTCAATTAGGGAGACAACAGTTACTTCTTCCACATCTGACTCAAGAACCAGAGGTTCAATACCCAGTCCAGCCACTTTCCTTTCTTCTTCCGCTGATTCAAGGGCATTTATCAGTTACTGGCGAAAGTATGTGCACCTAGGACTGGTTAATTGCTTAAGATGTCTAAGCCTGCCCAGGAATAGTGTTGTTAGGTTAACTGACTGTCCGGACTTGACCATACTTGTTTGCCATGGACGTAAAGCAACAAAACAACAACAACAACAACAAAAATCTTCCACTTCTCCCTTTAGGCCGACCCCTGCAGTGTGTTTGCTGTGCGCCTACCTACCTACAAATTTTGCTCTTCCCAATATTTTATCCCCATGTCTCAAATTCTCATGAAAGGGCTGAACTTCCATATTGAATTGTCTCAACGTTGGTTACTGCATTTATTTCTGTGAGAAGTTAAAACTGTCCTTAAGGGATGGCAAACTGTGTAGACCAGGATCAGACTGCTCCAAAGAGCAGTCTGATCTGGGTCTGCACTGTTGCAAATGCAAATGTATTTCAAACACTATCAGTATTTTAATTTTCTGACTCTTGAATAAAAAGTCTACCTACCAAGCACCCCCAAAAATCTAATTTTAAGCACAGCAAAAATTAGATTTTTTAAGGGCAGCCTAAGTTGGCTGAAACAGGCTGTTCCTGGTAATACTGAAGCAAGCTATTCCTGGTAATACTGAAGCAAGCTATTCCTGGTTATGCTGAAGCAGGCTATTCCTGGTAATCATGAAGCAGGCTATTCCTGGTAATCCTGAAGCAAGCTATTCCTGGTAATCCTGAAGCAGACTATTCCTGGTAATCCTGAAGCAGTCTATTCCTGGTAATCCTGAAGCAGGCTTTTCCTGGTAACACAAGCAGAGCAAGCAAGCAAGCAATGCGAGTCAAGATGAAAGGGCTCATCACGAACCATATCTGGACCTAGACTGCTTGTCATTCTGTGGCTAGTTTTTGTCCTGCCTGGGACTAGCAGAAGCAAGACACTGGGTGAGTGAACTGGAGTTTAATGTCCCATCAACAACTAGGTCATACGAAGACGCGACCTCCGGTTAAAGTCCCATCCGAAAGACTGCAGAAGCGATATTGCAACCCCAGGATTGGTAGTCCAGCATGTTATCCACTACACTACCGGCCCTCCTGCAAGGCATTGGTATTACTTTCTGTTTTGTAACAATGTGTAGACAGGCAAGACACCTCATTCCACGATATATTTTTTTTTACTTTGTCAACTAGCCATTTGGCACATTATAGACCTCTCCATATGCAAAAATGGAAGAGTTGATTTCAGATATTTAGGGGTGAAGTAAGGTTTAATAAGAGAAAGCCCATAATAAAACACAACAGATTTTATTACTAAAAATACTTGTATCAGAAAAAATATTTTCTGATGAGTCAATATCGGAGGAAATTCTTTCCTTTAATAGAAGACCCCATTTTGGAAGGGCTTTAGTCACCTTTCCAAAGCCACCCCACTATATATTTGTGATTTTGCCTTACAGTAAATGGAAAGAGGCATGTACATGTTTACCATGCAATGACACAATGTTGAATTAACATTGAACTAATGTTGATTCAACGTCTTGATGTTGAATCAACATTTAGTCAATGTTGATACAGCATTATGTGCCGGTGGCAAAAAATCAGCAATGTAGTTGGGCATTCAACACATCCAATCTTGTTATGAAACTATGTCACATGCTCCGTTGCCACTTCATTGGTCAGTTTACATTATCAGGTGACCTTTGAGTAACATTATGGGTGAGGCTCAGAAAAGTGTATTGTCCAGGGAAAGTGAACAGAAAGTCGCAAAAGTTGTTTTTGGCAGATAAAGATCGAGGTATACCCCTACACCTTAATCCATTAATGGCTGCTATGAATTTTCTGCCATTTTACAAAGGGAAACAACTTTTTGGACTTTCTATTTGCTTCCCTGGACAACTTAGCCTGTCCAAAAAGAGGACTACTCTTAATAAAAAGCATTTGCTCATGCAGGAGCAAACCCTTTCCCCTATGAGTTGACTTCCATTAAGAAGGGAAGCAAAATTGAAAATGGCAGAGTTACTTCCCCTGAAAGTGTATCCATTTACCTGAAAAGACAAGCTGGTATATCCAAGGAGCAAAGATGCCATGAATGGACAGGCTATAAACCTTATCGAATGACAGCTATTATTTTCTTCTATGTACATGCAATCTGATTACTCAATTTTATTTGCCATAAATGAGCCGCGACTCTACAAAACTAACAAAGTGGCATGCGCGCCAAGTGAAGACCCAGATCAAACTGGGCATCAGCCCAGTCTGATCAGACCCTTTGCTGTGCACTTTAAGGGTAGCTAAGGGTGTTGGCTAGCTCTGTGCTGACAGCAAAGACTCTGATTAGACTGTGCAGATGCCCAGACTGATCTGAGTCCTCATGTGGCATACATTGGTCTTTGTCCGTCGTCCGTCTTCTGTCGTCCATCCGTCGTCAACTTTTGCGTTAAACGACTTCTCCTCCAAAACTGCTGGATGGATTTCAAAATAATTTCACAGAAATGTTCCTTGGGGACTCTCTACCAAAATTGCTCAAATGGTTCCACTCCGCTGAACAATATGGCCCCAGGAGCTAAAAATAGAAACACCTTTAAACGACTTCTCTTCCAAAACTGCTGGGCAGATTTTGAAATAATTTCACAGAAATGTTCCTTAGGAGACTCTCTACCAAAATTGCTCAAACAGTTCCACTCCACTGAACAATATGGATGCCAGAGCTAAAAATAGAAAAAAAACTTTTTAAACAACTTCTTCTCCAAAACTGCTGGGCAGATTTTGAAATAATTTCACAAAAATGTTCCTTAGGAGACCCTTTACCAAAATTGCTCAAACAGTTCCGCTCGGCTGAACAATATAGCCGCCAGAGCTAAAAATAGAAAAACCTTTAAACTTTTTTCCTTCAAAACTGCTGGGCAGATTTTGAAATTTCACAGAAATGTTCCTTAGGAGACCCTCTACCAAAATTGCTCAAACGGTTCCGCTCTGCTGAACAATATTGCTGCCAGAGCTAAAAATAGAAATAACCTTTAAACGACTTCTCCAAAACTGCTGGGCAGATTTTGAAATAATTTCACAGAAATGTTCCGTATGAAACTCTCTACCAAAATTGCTCAAATGGTTCCGCTCCACTGAACAATATGGCCACCAGAGCTAAAAATAGAAAAAAACCTTTAAACGACATCTCCTCTGAAGCCAATGGCTCGATTTAAAAAAAAATTCACTCCGCTGAACAAAATGGCCACCAGAGGTAAAAATAGAAATAAATCTTAGAATGACACAGAGGGCACAGTTATGATCCAATCATCATGAAACTTTGTCAGAATGTATATCTTAATAAAATCTAGACCATCCTTGAAACTGGGTTATGTGGGGTCAGAAATTGGGTTACTAGGTCAAATCTTAGAAAAACCTTGTGCACACTCTAGAGGGGCACAGTTATGATCAAATCTTCATGTATCTTTGTCAGAATGTTTATCTTTGTAAAATCTAAGCCAAATTTGAATCTGAGTCTTGTGGCGTCAAATACTAGGTTACTAGGTCAAATCTTAGAAAAACCTTGTGTACACTCTAGAGGGCACAGTTATGATCCAATCTGCATGAAACTTTTTCAGAATGTTTATTTTTATGAAACCCAGACCAGATTTGAAACTGGGCCATGTCAGGTCAAAAACCCACAAGGTCAGTTCTTAGAAAAGCCATGGGAATGCTTTAGAGGACACAATTTTGTTCCAATCTTCATGAGAATTTGTCAAAATGTTTATCTCCAACAAATCTGGACCAAGGGTGCAACTTGGTCATGTCGGGTCAAAAACTAGGTCACTAGGTCAAACCTTAGAAGAAGATTTTGTACACTCTAGAGGGCACAGTTTTGATCCTATATTCATGAAACTTTGTCATAATGTTTATATCCAAGAAATCTAGACCAGGTTTGAAACTGGGTCATGTCGGATCAAAAACAAGGTCATTAGCTTAAATCTTATAACAGACTTAGGTACACAATAAGGGACCAACCATTTGATATTCGGGGGGGTGGGGGGGGGGGGGGTGGGGCCTGGTATATTTATCAAAAAAATTCCCTGTCTTTGGATATGCAAGAAAAAAATAACCTGGCTCATAAGGGGGTTCAAAAAAATAATCTGGCCTCAAAAGTAAGAGAAAAAAATAACCTGTCTCCACCCAAAATTTCAAAATAAAAATATAGTCTGCAGATAATTCCATTGGAATTGAGTATTTATAATGTCTCTGGCTTCTGGGGGGCTGTGCCCCCCAGACCCCCATATTTATAGTAATATTTTAATATTATCTACAGTTGGTTTACACCAGCGGGCCCGCATGAGCATACATTTACAAAAACATCCTATACAATGCAACATTCACATACATGTATTAATGATCTGCCACATTACTAAGTAAATGTTTCCTCTAAAACTGAATTGCAAAAGAGTCACTAGCTTATGGGAGACAAAACCATTATGGCAAAATAAACACTCTAAAAGGCAAAAGTCCTAATATAAAAACCCTTATTTTTATCATCATTCCTAGTTTTTCTCTATTGTTTCCAGTCTTAAAATTGCCATTGAAATTGGGAAATTGCTTTAGCTTCTGGGGGCGTTGACCCCCAGACCCCCCTTTGTTAACTTCTTAGCACATAACTTTCAGCCATTTTATTAATTGCGATTCATGTATAATGTGACTATCAGTAGGTATTTATCAAACTTTCTCAAGTACGAATAAAGCATGTTTTGGCATATATTGGGATAGAAAAAAACCCCTTAAATTCCTAATGGTAGCCCTAAAACTTTGCCAAAATAGCCCTAAATTTTATAATTTATCACTAATTTAAGGCCTAATTTTTTGCCAAACTCATCAGGGATGTATCTGTACCTTAGATGAAAATAGTAACATGCTCCAGGCACTGGTTTGCAAAAGCAAGCTAAGCCATGCCCTTGGCCTGGTTAAAGACAGCACCATGTTCTTTTTGTGAGAAAAAAGGTGTAAAAAATACTGATGTGGGTAAAATAAAAGGATATTAAGGTCAAGTAAACAAGGATCTGATAGTTCACTTCAGCCATAAAATATCAAATGGTCGGTCCCTAAAGGGTTCATTTTCCATTGAATCTTTGTGAAACTCTGTCTGTGGTACGTATGGATGTCCCTGAGGTTAAGTTCACAGGATACTCAGGTGAGCGATCCAGGGCCATCATGGCCCTCTTGTGTTGGTTTTGTCATGTCACGGCTCATTTGTCATGTTTTTAGGGTGGACTGCAGATTTTCTCATACAGAAAAGGTAGAATCTGTCTAAACATTATTCAGGGGCAAGGGGCTCTAAAACCTCTAAAATAGGATTAATCTTTAAAAGTTTCTACACGAAACATAGATCAGTCATGGCAGACAGAGAAGATGCAAATCAGAATATACTTAGAATATTTACTGGTTGCTCTTTTGCTGAATAATTCTTATATATGTCAGAGCCAAGGCTGAAATGGCAGGCCAAGATAGAACAATCTCAAACAGCTCTAGAAGGAGATATTCTTGTATGTTGAGTGAGAAAGTTTGCATGGCACAGCAAAAGCTCGCTCAGAGCTAGCTCAGAGCTTTATTGATTTGTTGTAAACATGCTGACTTTAATTAAGAATTAAAATTTGATTTTTCAGCGTTCAACGTGTGATGAAGCCATTGGGTGGGGCTAAAATTCAATGAAGCGCAAAGCGCTTCTTGTGGAATTTTAGCGACGACCACTGGCTTCTTCACAAGATGAGCGCTGAAAAATCAAATTTTTATTCTTATATTTACACTTTATTTTTAGACCCTTCCTGTGCTGTTTTCATGCTAATTTAATGTAGAATATGCAAAATATGTGTCGAAGAAAAGATGGTAATGCCGTGGTCAGCCATTACGTTAAACAGCCGTTGCCACAATGTGACGTCAATCGAACGTTACGTGGACCAATCGAGACGTTTGTTTACCACAGACGTCGCTTGACGACAACGTCACATTATCAATTGTACTTCATCGGTGTATGAAGCCAGTTGCTCTTATAGGTTCACCTATGGGAAGTCAGTGGCATGTTTAAATATACAGAAATAAATCCTATCAATAGACAGAGGACTGGCTAGCCAAGTGTTAGTATAATGTGACGGGTATACAATGTCTTGGATATGGATGAGCAGATAAATTGTTTATAGCAGTTCTAACTGATCATTGTGGTGACCTGACAATAGAATCTATGATGAGGTTGAGGCCAAGACAAGGGGATCGCAGGATACTTTTTAGATTATTTGGTCTCATGCTAGGCTTGCTGAGCATGAAACAAACCTGAGATTTCCTGGATGAGGTCCCAACACTATAATTGATTATATTTCTCACCCACCATATTTAATAAAACAGAATATCCATGAATTCTAAGCCTCTTGCTTAGACTATTTACATACATTCAGCCATTTTCTATTCTAGTTCTATCATGTTAATTTCATTTTCTGCATGCTTTATACATGATTCGCAACTAGTCAGAAATCTACGGTGACCTTTCAACCACAGCTCTCAATTTCACAGCTGTCAATTTCATATTTTGCATACAGTTTACATGACAGATAACAAGTGGAGTTATTGAAATTAACATGATTGGGCTGTAGAATGTCCTAGTAGAATGATTGACAGATAGAGACAGCTTTCAGAGCCTAGGTTGAGACAGCAGTCCAAGATAGAAAAATCTCAAATAGCTCTAGAAAGAGATATGCTTGTATGATGGGTGAAAAATCTTTGCATGGCACATCATACAGGCCCACTAAGTTTTTTGAAACAAATCATAAATACACATTGCTAAAATTATGCTTAAATTTGAATGAATTTGATTAAATCCTGAAACTGTACACTGTTCAAATGAATTTTCTCGTAACATAAGCCTGTTTCTTTTATGATGTGTTAGAAATGTTTGCATGCAGCATACAGACCCACTAGGTTTTTTGAAACAACACATAAATACACATGGCTAAAATTATGCTTAGATATGAATGAATTTGTTTAAATCCTGAAACTGTACACTGTTCAAATGAATTTTCTCGTTGTAACATAAGCCTATTCCAGAAGGCCATTTTTCTTGGCTTATAATTATAAGCCATCTCTACGGAAACCTCTCCTGAGTCTGTGTTTAACAGTTTTATATATGGCTTTGTTATGGTGTTGAATGCTTCTATAGGCTGCTTTGCATCGTTGTACTGTGGTTTGCTGAAAAAATTGAGAGAGAATATTATACCGCATTATTCCTATTAAATGCCCCAGGGGCTTTGCATTTGACAAAGGGGGCAGCCGGCAGGTGAGGGGGGGGGGGGAGTTTTTTAGAACCTAAATTGTATTAAATCACAATGCACAATACCTCCAATTATCCAATTAACAGTATTATGGTGAATGGGTATACTTGTAGGGGAAGCAACTCTACTATTTTTCCTCCCTTTTGCAGTAGGGGTCAACTCTTAAAGGAAAGAATTTGCTCCTCTAGGAGCAAATTCTTTCCTTTAAAAGTAGACCCAATATCAAAAAGCTACCTCATCTCGAGAAGCAAACAGGAGTTCATGCAGGGTAATATAACAATATTTGTGGAAAAGAGCAGGGGGCGTTCATTAGAGCAGGGGCATTTAATAGAATTAATATGGTATAAGGCTTTGTCATGGTATTGAAAGCTTCTATAGGCTGCTTTGCATCATCGTACTGTGTGCTGTAAAATCGACAATTCGGAACTTAACCCTTAAAAAGCTAGAGATGAAAGAAGTCAAAAAGTTTCAAACAGAGTAGATCCAGATGAGGCGGCTCATACTGAGCCATCTCATCTGGATCTACACTGTTTGCCCTCTAATCATTGAATTCTCAACATGGTAAAGCTCGAAGGAAACTTTTTTTAAAAAAAAATATGCATATTTAAATTTTGTGGTCTGCTTTTTGGCGCTTTCAGAGTTTAGGAAGATCTCGTGTAACAGGAATAATATAAAAAAAAGAGGAGAAACAAAAGTGAAATGCCAAGCCTGAAGCCCCTATTTATATACTAATGGAACTCTTGCAATTGTAGTGTCTACAAGGAACAGAGTAAGATTGTAACATGGATTTTGTATTTTATTCATAGAATTTCATTTGCTATAAGGCAGGTTTTTCCCCTCCAAACAATAAAAAAATCTAGATCTAAATCCATCTCACAAGACACATATAGATGTATGGGATTGTTTTAGAGGGAAAAAAACACCTCACAGCAGGAACAATACTGAATCTTATTTACATATTTTAGGTCATTTTGGAGAGCGATAAACCCCTATTTTATAGCTTGTTAAATATGGAATGCAAAGATGTTATATTTAAATTTTTCCAAAACAAATACTATTTCTAAGATAAATAAATTGTTAGAAACAAATATTTAAACCCTTACCCAGTTTTGACAAAACTCCCCCAGATGTCCATAAAGACATTGCTCATTGCTTTGTCCCCCTCCACAAACCATTGATATTCATGACCGACCAGTGGTATACCAAACAAATAGAATATGTCTCTGCCATGTGGTACACCTGAAATATGTCAAAGGAGCCACACCGTGATGTCCAACAATGTGGCAGTGGTGACGAGCAAAGGCTCTTATCAGACTGCACATAAGTGCAGTCTGATCAGAGCCTTTGTTTGTCACATTAGCAATTGATGGAAGTGACCCAAGTCATAAAGCCAACAGTAAGGTCTCTGATTACCCAGTATAAATGAGCAGGGTGATCTGAATTTCACTTGACAAAATTGCCACATTGTTGTTTTAAACAGTATTTTATTCAGTTAAGCTACATACATATATACAAATTTACAAATCATTTCTATGTGTCTGCCATGTGACATTCCTGAGGTAGGACAAAGAAAATATGTGTCTGCCATGTGATACAACTGAAATACATGTACATCAAAGATAGAGAAGACAAAGAGACTATGTGTCTGCCATGTGGTATTCCTGAGATAAGTCAAAGAAAAAATGTGTCTGCCATGCAACACTCCTTAGATTTGACAAAGGAATATGTGTCTGCCATGTTAAGAGTCCAGAGACATGTGATAGTCCTGAGATATGACAAAGAGAATATGTGTCTGCCATGTGACACTCCTGAGATATGAGAAAGAGAATATGTGTCTGCCTTGTGATAGTCTCGAGATACAACAAAGATAATTTGTGTCTGTCATGTGACACTCCTGAGATATGACAGAGAAAAAATGTGTCTGCCATGTGATAGTCCTGAGATAGGGTGAAGAAAATATGTAGCTGCCGTGTTGTAGTCCTAAAATATGACTTTAATATGCGTCTACCAGGTTGTAGTCCTGAGATATGATAAAGAAATTAGGTTTCTGCCATGTGACACTCGTGAGATTTGATAGAGGGAGCACTGTATGCCCTGTGATAGGCCTGAGATATGACAAAGAAAATATGCGTCTGCCATGTCATACTCCTGAGATATGACAAAGAGAATATGTCTGCTATGTTGTAGTCTTACATATGACAAAGAGAATTTTTGTCTGCCATGTTGTAGCCCTGAGATATGCTGGTCAGAATTTGTGTCTGTCAGGTGATCCTCCTGAGATATAACTAAGAAAATATTTGTGCACCAGCATGTGGTCCTACGACATGACAAGGAGAATATGTATCTGCCGTGTGGTACTCCTGAGATATGACAGAGAAGAAATGTGTCTGCCACAAGATAGTCCTGAGATATGACAAACAAAATGTCTTCCATGGTGTACTCCTGAAATATGAAGAAAAGAATATGTGTCTATCATGTTGTATTCCTGAGATATGACAAAGAGAATATTGTCTGCCATGAAATTCTCCTAAAATACGTCAAAGACAGAGAATTTGTGTCTGTCATGTGGTATTCCTGAGAAAAGCCAAAGAGAAAATGTGTCTGCCATTAGACAGTCCTAAGATATTACAAGGAGAAAATGTCTCTACCATGTAATAGTTCTGAGATATGACAAAGAGAATATGTGTCTGCTATGTGACACCCCTAAGATATGACAAAGAGAATATGTTTCTGCCATGTTATAGTCCTGAGATTCAACAAAAATAATAGGTGCCTGCTATGTGACACTCCTGAGTTATGACAGAGAGTATATGTGCCTCCATGTGGTAGTCCTGAGATACGATGAAGAAATTATGTGACTGCTGTGTTGTAGTCCTAAAATTAACATTAATATGTGTCTACCAGGTTGTAGTCCTGGGATATGATAAAGAAATAAGGTTTCTGCCATGTGACACTCCTGAGATTTGATAGAGGTAACAATGTCTGCCCTGCGATAGTTCTGAAATATGACAAAGAAAATATGTGTCTGCCATGAGAAAGTCTTGAGATATGACAAGGAGAATATGCCTGCCATGTTGAAGTCTTACATCTGACAAAGAGATTTTTTGTCTTCCATCTTGAAGTCCTGTAATGATGACGAGAATATGTGTCTGCCATGTGATCCTCCTGAGATATGACTAAGAAAATATGTGTACACCACCACGAGGTCCTGCACATGACAAGGAGTATATATGTCTGCCATGTGACATTCCTCAGATATAACAGAGATAATATGTGTCTGCCATGTGATCACTCAGAGACATGACAAAGAGAACCCATGTCTGCCATGTAATAATCCTGAGATATGACAAAGAGAAAATGTTTGACATGTGATATTCCTGAGATAGGACAAAGACAATATGTGTCTGTCATATGATACTCCTGAAATATGACTGAGAGGATATATGTCTATCATGTTGTCCTGAGATGTGGCAAAGAGAATGTGTATCTGCCATGTTATACTCCTGAGATATGACAAAGAGAATATGTGTCTGTCGTGTGAAAGTCCTTTTATATGGTTATATGACAGAGAGAATATGTGTCTGTCATGTGATATAGCCCTTGGATATGACAAAGAGAATATGTGTCTCCCATGAGACACTCCTGAGATATGACAAAGAGACTATATGTGTTTGTCATCTGATAATCTTGAGATGAGCTAAAGAGTATATATATTTCTGCCATGTGTTAGTCCTGAAGCATGACAAAGATAAATTATGTCTGTCAGGGTTTAGTCTGAGATATAACAAAGAGAATCAGTATTTACCATGTTATAGTCCTGAAATATGACAGAGTGAAAATTTGCATGTGATAATCCTTAGATATGACATAGAATATGTTTCTGCCATGTGATAGTCCTAAGACATGACAAAGAGAAAAATGTCTACCATGTTGTTGTCATGAGGTGTGACAGGGAGAATATGTGCCTGCCATGTGATAGTCCTAAGATATGAAAAAGAGAATATGGGTCTGCCAAGAGACACTCCTGAGATATGACAAAGAGAATATGTGTCTGCTGTGTGATAGTTCTGAGATATGGCAAAGAGAATATTGCAATGTGATACTCTTAGGATATGACAAAAAAATATTTGTCTACCTGAGATATTACATAGAGAATGTGTGTCTGCCCCGTGACACTCCTGAGATTTGACAGAGAATATGTGTCTACCATGTGATTCTCCTGCAATATGACAAAGAGAATATATGTCTATCATGTGACACTCCTGGAAATGACAAAAAGAATATGTGTTTGTCATGTGATAATCCTGAGATATGACAGAAAGAAAATGTGTCTGCCATGTGATAATTATGGGATATGACAAAAAGGATATGTGTCTACCATATGATAGTCCTGAAATATGACAAAGAGACTATGTTTTGTCATGTGATAGACTTGAGATATGACAAATAGATTATGTGTCTGCCATGTTGTAGTCCTGAGATATAACAGATAGAATTTAAGTCTGCCATGTGTGTGACGAAGATAATATGTGTCTAGATGTGATGCTCCTGAGTTATAACAAAGAGAATATGTGTCTGCAACATTACACTTCCGAAATATGACAAAGAAAAAAACCTGTGTCTTTCATGTGAGTATCCGGAGATATGACAAAGAAAATATATGTCTGTCATGTGATAATCCTGAGATATGACAAATAGAAAATGTGACTTTCATGGGATAATCCTGAGATATGACAAAGCGAAAATGTGTCTGTCATTAGACAGTCCTGAGATATGACAAAGAATATGTGTATGTCATGTAATAATCTTTATATATGACAAAGAGAAATGTGTCATGTGATAATCCTGAGATATGACAAAGAGAATATTTGACTGTCATGTGATAATGCTGAGATATGGCAAAGAGAATATGTGTCTACCATGTTGTAGTTCTGACAAAGAGAATTGTGTCTGTCATGTGAATGAGTGAGCTCGGGCTTCATATCCCTCCAACAACTAGGTCATACGGAGACGGGACCTTGGTTTACAGTCTTATCCAAAAGACGAGATAAGCGGGAGATAGATCATGTGACCCCAGGATGGGTAGGTCAGCATGTTATCCACTACACAACTGCCGCTCCTCTCTGTCATGTGATACTCCTGTGATAAGTCAAGGACAAGCTATATTCCTGCAATATGACGAATGGACATGTGCCTACCATATGATTCTTAAGTGAAATACTGAAATGATTATATACACCTCGACAAAAGTTTAGCATTTTTCAGTTTCCCGGTGTTGCTGTTACACATCCTGCAGAACAATTGCAAAATGTGAAACAACAATATGATTCATTGACAGTGAAAGACAGTATGCAGAGGCATATGCCTGTTGACATTTTGGTCCACACATATCATTTTTAAGAATTTTGAAGTGTGTAATTGTAATGCATTTTCTAGTAAAACACTATTTAAAAACTTCTAATTTACTGCACACGAAAAAATTGCGCATTAAAAATTGGTGCTACGTCAGATAAGAGACCATGTAACTGATGTGTTTCATAAAAAGTTTTCAGTTCCAGTATCAAAGACTACCAATTTGCCATTAGACAAAAATAATAAGAATCTATAGGAAAATTGCACTATCGGTCATTTTGGAAACAAGTTTTGAGAAGTTTGCCTCAGATGTCCGAATTTGAAATGGCATGACCACGAATAATATAGCACATTACAATTTAACATTTTGACTATAGACTATGCTAGTTTGGTGAAGATGAAAATT
This sequence comes from Ctena decussata, assembly GCA_963989385.1. Classification (NCBI taxonomy): domain Eukaryota; kingdom Metazoa; phylum Mollusca; class Bivalvia; order Lucinida; family Lucinidae; genus Ctena; species Ctena decussata. The sequence continues at coordinate 75,782,850 of OZ022501.1, read as the reverse complement.
AAATTTGCTAATGTTTTGGACACATTTTTGAAAAGGTTCGAAAATTGGCATTGAAATACAGTGGTCTTAACTTTTGGCGCTTGGTATCCAAACAGCAGGTGAGTTCCAAAATTCCACTGCCTCCGCATCTTCTGTTAACTTTATGATATCGGATACGACCAATGGTGACAAACTTTTTGACCTATTAGAAGTCTTGTGTTCAGTTGTATCTGCTGCTTAGTTCGTTATCAAATATGCTAAACTTTTGGCGAGGAGTATACTTAACAAGTTGCTACTTGTAAAAGTTTGCAAAATAATTGGCTGTATTCTGACTTACCCTGCCAGACAGAGCATTGTGAATCGTTATTGTCTTTGAGGTCAAATTCAAAAGTGTACATAAATGTACTATTAGGCCTATGCTGCGTGAGGTAGTTCGCTGTTCTGTGTAGTGGGGCTGAAAACCCTCGGTCCCCAAACATCTGAAATTGAGAATATAAAGGTGGAACTTGTTCAGTAGGATAAGTTTTGAATATCTTTTTTCTCCGCCCAGATAAATACTCTGATCATAGCAGGTACAGAAGCTGATCAGGGAAAAGTTTATGACTGTGTGCCATTTGGAAACTGGAAACTGAGGAGCCTCAGTTTAGTTTAGGACTGTCACAGTGTGTATCAGTTGGAAACTTCGAAACTGAGGAAGCCCGAGTTTCGAGTTTCCAAATGGTACATGTTTATTAAGGAATGAATTTCATTTTCCTGTTTATTGAAGTATAAACTAGGCTACATTGGGTCGCGCGCAAAGTAAGTGAACCCCGAAGGGGTTTATGTAAATTTTGCTAGCGACCCAATGTAGTTTATACTTCGATAAACACCAGGAAAAGTAAGTTCATTGCTTATATTTACATTATTTTCTATCTAATATTTGACCACAAATGTGCGTTAGAGGCTACAGTTGAAGCAGAAAAAAACATTTATACGCAGTTTTTCTACAAAAAGCGGAACAGCTTCAACGATGTAACAACAACGTCATAACGGCGCCTGCTTCCAATCAGATTGGAGAATCATAGTTTATTTTGACGTCACTTAACTCATGTAACTTGGCGTGGACCGATGTAGTTATTGAAGTAATATGAAATAGGCGCCACCTAAATTGCAACCAACCTACATTATGACTCCAGTAAAAAACTGAAACAAGAAAATTTTAGCACAGCTGCATGGATAGCTCCTTTTGTTATGAGATTGATTAATTGATTTATTGATTGATTTATTGACTGATTTTACCATTTTCGGTCGACATCTGAACAACACATTCGTATCACGAGATGTCAAATAAATGATAATGAAATGAGAATAAATAAAGTTTCCTTTTAAAAAGGAAAGGCTTGCCGAGTTTTTACATTTTGTTTACGTTACAGTATGTTGATACTAACAGAATGGGAATTATAAGAACTAGCGTTTGAGGACCGAAGGAAATGAATTCAGCCTAATTATGAAGTTGTTTTTGTTCATTTCTCGTTATAATTTATTTCTTAACTAAATCCCCTCTCAGGCCAGCGATGCTGCAGTGCATGGGCAACTTTTTTCTTCAGACCCGTATAATCTACCTGTAAACGACGATATCGCGTGAGCTTAAATAGCATTAAATCATATAGGACATTGACAGTTTTTCTCTGTTTTTGTTTTCCTTGAATAAAAAATGAAAACTATTGTGTTAGGTCAATATAGTGCACTTTTTTCGCTGCACATAGATATTTTTTTCAACTTTTAAATTTACATTAAATGCGGTCCTTTTTGCTCTGAGTAATATGGCCATCATTTCCTAATAGTATGTAGGGAAAATAAAGAAAATGAACAAAAAGTTACTCAGTTTTCTACGTTTTTCTTAAAGCACTGATCTAAAGTAAAAAAAAATTGTGTTATCCTAGTATTCTACGCTATCTTACAAATCGTTTGATACATTTTGTAACAAAAACAAAGAAATATTTATGCGGTCATTTTTTACAAACTTAATACTACCCTACATCCAAAAACTGAATTTTCAGTTCCGTGCGTGACTATATCGAGGTGAGGAGAATTGTTGGGGACGGATTGGATTCCAGTTGCATACAAAGGTTCTTGCATGACAAGAAATTCCTGTACAACCAAAATGACGTTATTATCACTGGCAAACTGCTTCCCACCCAATTCTTGAAAAAAGGTTGAAGTGATCAACAGAAATGCAGCACAGACAAAGCCACCGTAGCTTTCATAGCTTTCCTCCGCGATGAATCTGGCTTTTCTGTCTCAGCTGCTTCAGTAATTGACCTAGCATCCCCTGTCCCTAAACAGGTGGTTAACATGTAACCGCTATATGAATCCAGAATGACTGAAACGATTACCTTGCCAGCTGAAGGCATAGTCATTCCCTTCTTTGAGACATGGCGGGATATTCTGGTATGTTTCCATTGTTTCGAGTGCTGGTTCTGTTCTGGCTGAGAGAGATAGACCAGCGGCTCATCCATTGTCTCAAACTGTCACGAATCCTTCAGAACTATCCTCAAAGACATTAAATCCCAACGGTTCTGAAATGTTCCACTCTTCTCGTTATCCGTATCCCTATAAGAAGTTTCTAGGACAGACTATTCATGGATGGTCGAAAGGTACTGTATTTTATTTAGATGTTGAATTGTGCACATTGCACCGCTGCTTGCGAACGACATGACCTTTACAATGAATATGCGTCATTTATACACCTGCTTAACAATTGTACATGTATAAACACGGTCAGTTGTTCACGTTAGCCACACACACACAGATAGATCGTATACTTTATTTGGTAAGATGTGATGAGTGATGAGGAAAAAAATCAGTAGCGCCTGCTTGCTGAATTTAAACAATAAATTTTGACTGATTTTTTCTGCTTTGACTGGTTTACAGATATATAAATCGGCCCACGCTTCAGCACAATCTGATAAATCTATCCTCAGTTAGCATGATATATTTTTGGATCTGCCGAAAAAGAAAGACCCTGGTCAGTCTGCACAGATGCTTTAGCTCGAGTGTGGTGACTGCTCCAAGTAAATACATTACTCAATACTCTAAGGCCCTTTTTTCGCCCAACGCCGCTGCAAAATAAAGATAGCAAGCTTTTTGGGAAAAGCGTATACTTGTATGCTGAGAGTCGTGGATACGGAAAGTGCCGACTGTTGGCGACAATGCGACCAAAAATAGAATAAAATTCCATCATTATTTTTAGCAGATGCGGTAAACCTGATATGGAAATAAATAGACAAAATCGGACGAGTTCTCTGATTATTGCGATGAAACGCTCGTATAAGTGAAGGAAAACATGAACAAATCAAGTCTCAAACCGGAACGAGCTTTTCAATCTATAAGGCTTGCGGCCTTTGGGCCGCAAGCCAAAAAGAAGACCTAGGCAAGAGACAGAACAGGGGACAGGTGTTTTGAAGATACAGACAGAGAGAGAGAGAGAGAGAGAGAGAGAGAGAGAATGGTACCACTGGCAACCGTAAAACCCAGCACAGTATCGGCAGCCAATGGTGCCATTGGCGACCGTTGGCAACCGGTGACTGGCAAAATTGCCAATGTCACCACTGGCAGTGCTTTGGTAGAGCCAATGGCGCCAAAGGTACCATTGGTAGAGCCGATGGCGCCTATAGCACCATTGCTTTAGTTTTTCTAATTTTCTTTCATTATTGTGAGGAAAAGTTATCCTTTGTCAACTCGAGTGTTTATGATGGGTTCAATAAATTGCCGTATTGAATGACGCAAATTTACCACCACGGTAATTTTTCCCACGCCCTTAGTTGTCTGCAGTATTGGCAGCCAATGGTCGGCAATGCTGGTTTCAATGGTAGAGCCAATGGTGCCAATATTGAAACTCAGAGCGTCATTGGCATGTCAATAGTGACATTGGCAAAAACCCGAACGCAACCAGTATTGGTTTTGACGTCACACATAAAAGATGCAACGTCACACTGGTACTTCATCCAATCAATTACTAGATTATTTATATAACTGAGGGAAAACCGATAGGCCTAGTGGGAGTCAAAAGCTGTTTTGCATAGATCTCCGTCAGCCTTTGTCGTTTCTAGGCAGTTTCTAGACAGTTATAAAGCTTTCTAGCTACATCACGTGTGCGCCTGCCTGCTGCCGACCTAGAAATATAATGCGTGTCACTAATAAACAGATGCCGAGAAGCCGCAGTTGAATGGTAGGTAAGGGTTGTTGTTTTTTTTCGAGCTGCACGGCCTTCTAGCCGAATATTCTGACGGCCATCATAGGATTTTTTTTTGGAATTCAGACGCGTGTTGCCAGGGAAGTGTCGGCGGAAGTTCAGGAATTTATTTTCGTCCAATAAAAATGCCAGCGTCTCGTTTCTCCATGGAAAGAAAAACGCCGACCGGAAATTCAGTGACACAAAAATTTCGAAGCCTTAGTGGTACGGGACAGAATAGAATAGAACAGAAATACGCCTTAATCGTAAAGCAACCAACTCTCGTTGTTTGCCGCCTTAGGCGGCAACCAACTCGTTGGTTGGTTGCTATTTATAAACTACATTAGGTTCTAATGGTTTACCATAGTGCTTTTCAATAAATGCACGGATAATGTAAATAATATGAAATAGGTGTTACCTAAATGCGTGCAAAAGCAGATTTTTTTTTCTTTTCCAAAACTGAGAAGCGCGGTGGCTCAGTGGTCAGTGCACTTGACTCTGAAACCGAGAAGCGCTGTGGCTCAGTGGTTAGTGCACTTGACTCTGAAGCCAGAAGTCGGATGTCTTGGCTTCCAGAATGGTAATCTCATGCATGTGAGGGGGTCATATCCTGCAGGCCCATAACGTTGATTTAATGTACCCAAATGTGTAGACTCCCAGCATGGGGATCATTTACACAGTGTAGATTTCCTTCAGGCATACATACCTTGTTTCAACGTTGTATTGCCGATATGTAGACTCCCGAAATAGGGATGTCATGCACACAAATGGTTACATACCTAACAGGCACACAACGTTGATTCAACGTTGTTGGTCCGACTTGTGGGCTCCTAGGATGGGGACGACATGCATACAAAGCGGTACATACATGTACCCTATAAGCACACAAACGTTGACTCAGTGTTTAATCAACGTTCGTTCAACGTCAATAGCCCGATGTATAGGCTCCCAGAAATCCAAGACTGTTTTGGCCAACAGATTGTTAAATCGGGTCACATGTTCTATGAAAAGTCCTTAGATGTTGATGGTGAGCTGCCTGCGTAATCTTATGACGTCATCATGACGACCAGCTGGTCGTGAAACACTTCAAAACAAAGGTCACTGCTGTTTGTAAACATATTTTGACGAAGACAAAGGGAAATGAAGCAAGTTTTTAAAGGAAAATGCATCGATACCAAGCTTTGGATTTAAAACTACTGGATGACATTTGAATGGTTAAGCATGGAAGACATTGTACATCGATTCGAGGTAGATCTATTTGGTTTCTGTTCACGAATTGTCATCTCCTTCGCATTCTACATCGACTAGATCTATGCTGTCTTTAAAATAGTCGGTTTTCCGAAATATCGACGTCGAATCTTACGATGGCGGATAACTTATCTAATCGAATCGACGCACGAGATTAATGACAAGTGATTTTATATGACGTATTGTTTGTTTATTTATTTATCTTTTTGCTGATACACAGCTAAATCAGTTACCGTTTACTTACATGGACTTCTAAATTGGATTGACCGCCTTTAAAAATAGAACAAAAAGAAATAAATGTTGAAGAAAACTTTCTTTGGTCACTCTCTCAGAGGCGGGACTTCATCAAGGAAGGTCATGTGATCGAGGATGGATTTCGGCTCAGTGTTACTTTGCATAAAAGAAACGGGAAAAATCCAATGTAAATAGCCTAACGGCGCCGCCATATTTGGCCAAAAGTTTTGAGATGGAAGGTGTTGGAGTTGCTCTTTGTGGAAGTAGCTTTTTTTTAATGATGCATGTTATCTATAGGCGTGCAACAGCACGGATGCGCTTCGCGCGTCCGCGCGTGAGCTTCGCTCACGCGCGTTGCTTTTGCACGTATAACCATGTAGTGCTCGATCTCGTGGGGTTTGGAAGATGTTACTTTTTCATATGCCAGGCTGTAACTCGTATACTTGAAAATACAAGACGTTGCTACCCTGCCATTAGCAGTTTGTCTTTTCCCTTTTGTTAGCGTTAACACCACTCCCTGGAATGTGCTGTAAACAACTATTTTTTTCTAGGAATTTTTGCTGATGTTTTTCAATGGAATGACTATCGACCGATAGTCAATGAAAGACTATCGACCGATCATACATGTACATATTTGTTTCATTATATCAACATTTGCCGGGTTTCTCGGAAACTGTTTGAATCATCTTGGACCCCAGCAAATGTTAAAGCAGGAAAAATCATGAATGATCCGTATGTTTGCAAAACTATTTCAGTTAATGAATTAGGGTAGAGTCGGGTAACTTCGGACAGCAGGTAAATTCGGACAATGACATTGTTTCCTTTATATGTCTGTTGTTTGGAATTAAAACAAAAATAACTGGGCAATAAATGAAAATCCTGATGAGCCGTCTCATTTGGATTTCCACTATTTGCAATGGTATGTCCGAATTTACCCGCTGTCCGAAGTTACCCGACTCTACCCTATAGTGACGTACCTCGGCGCAACTTCGCGCTAAAAGACAATCACTGTCTGGATCCGCCCAGTCGACATATTCATGTACTATGATTGCTGAAATAAATAAATAATGATAATAATAGTAATAGAAAAAAACAGTCTTCATTATTATTATTTTCTTTCTGCGGAATTATGATATTTCCTCAGAAATAGAAACGACATTTGTCTTTTAAACAACGGCGGAGACATAATTCTTTATAAATTGTTTTATTGTCGCTGGCCCTCGCGTATGCAGCGCCAGCGCCTTGCACTGCAACGTGCGTCAGCTAAAACCCTCACGGATGCGGCGAGAGCGCCTAGCACTGCAACGTGCGTCGACAGCGCCAAGCACTGCAACGTGCGCCAGCTTTTAAAACTGACGCACATTGTGCAGTGCTAGACGCTGTCGCCGCATCCATGAGGGTTCAAACACGGCCACCGACAATATAAGTTTATTTTTTTTAGTTTTGACAATATATAATTATTACATGCCAATGTGGACTACAGTCCAATCTACCTTCCTTAGCTAGGTGCTGTGGACGACCCGAATCACTATCGCACGAGGTAGCCAAGCCGAGAGCCATAATGTATCGGTTCGACCGCCGTAATGAGGGGCGACAATATACAACTATTTCAAGCGTTTGTGGGTATCAGTCAAATCTATTGCCCAAAAGTGGTGTGGATAACCCGATGCACTATAGCACAAGGCCGCCTGTTCGAGGGTGATAGTGCATTGGCTCGTCCACAACACCGAGAGGCGGATTTGGCTGCTGACCGTAGAAGGCATGAAATAGTTGTTTCATTACCCAACCTATGCAAAATCGTGTCTCAATGCACCTATGTCTGACGTAACGCAGCACTTGACCGGGCGACAACAAAAGTTGCACATTGCGCATAGTCCATTGGCGTATATGGTACATCCGGAATAAAACGCATAATATTAATGCCTAAATATTACTAAAATTTTGAAATATTTGTATACTTTCACGGACCAAGACAAACATTGAAACATATCTCAATGAATGATAATTTCACTCTCCTTTACAGAAAGTGACTCAACCTAATTTTTCTGTCCCAAACAATACTGATGTAAGAAAATAGCTTCAGATTAAAGGAACTAATTCTATCGGGCTTTGAGATTTTCGCACATTTTATGTCTAATAATCAACAGAATCCCCACTCAAGGCAGTTAGAAACAATCATTAGTTTGGATAGAAAATGGAAATGTCAAAATTTTCATGTCATAATTTCATGACCTGTTTGGGGTAAAATGGTCCACCCAAAATTACAGTTGGTGTAATATGGCCCACGGCATTATAGCTAAAACTTATCTCGTGAGCCTACAGGGAATATTTGCATGTAAGCTTGCTTCATGAGCTGGCCTGAATAAAATTTCAACGAGAGACTTTTAGTTGAACGTGATATAAATGCGCAAAATAACTTAATTCCTCAGACATCAAGAAATTCTTGTTAAAAGGTAATTGTTACTTTTACGGCCCAATATTTCATCAGACAGATTTTACAAAACATGTACATGTTTTATCTTTTAAGTGTCCATAGTCCTATCAGTGGTAAAAACCTATAAACTCAAATCATTGTAAAATGCGGTTCAACTTACCTACATTCGATCTAGGGCCGAGGGAATAAAACTCTCTACTCAAGAAGTCATGTAGAAAATCCAAGTCCATACTGTCACCTAATTTAACCTGATAATACGCCTCATGACCTGTGCGCAGGAAGAGAGAGGGAAACCGTTTTTTAAAACCCATTTTGGCGAGAAGATTATATGCTTTATTATCTCTTGTAAAAATTCCTACAGACTGAATAAATAAACATTAAAGAATAATTTCATCAAAATGTTGCTGTCATATTCTAGAATATATAAGACATTAACTTTCTGACTTACATGATTTTCCAAGAACAATCCTGGTGAACAGAAACAATTTCTAAGTACCAAATTAGCAACGTGAAAAAAGAAGAAGATAAAACAGAAAGAAAAAGAGAAAAAGAACCGGAAAAAATAAACAACAACAGCAACGAAAAAAAAAGAAAAAAAAAAAAAAAAAAAAAAAAAAAAGAAAGAAAAGAAAGACAAGCAAACAGACTCTCAATGTATTTAAAACAAACAATCGCTTTAAACTGATTACAATGTTAAAATGTCTGGAACATACATTTATATATATGTTCACGCAGATTGTTTATTTGTATCACAGGGACCAACCGTAACGCCGGAAAAGTGGTCGAAACGCAGGATTTGTGGTGTTTTCACGCCGGATTGCGGTATTTTTCGTAGGATTCGCCGCCATTTTTGTTGACAGTTTCCGAGGTGGGTTGAAAAACTATTTAGTCAAGCCGCAAGACGGCTTGACTATATATTAATATGAGTCCAAGTTTTTTATGTGATATGTTTGGTGTTTAAATTGCTTACTGATGAATAAAGAATCGATTATACAAGAAAGAAAACTTAAAACCTGTCTGTTAACAGTCTCATGTAGACAACAATTATTGATTGAAACGTGAGACTATATCTAGATGCGCAAGTATTAAAGGAAATGAGTACCTTGGATTCGGTCCATAGAAATACCGGAACGAGAATGGAGAATAGATAAGAAGTGTAACCCGCACCCGCATCCGCGTAAACCGCATTGGAATTTTATGAATGGCTGAACATGTATGTAGCAGCAAAATAAATAATGTTAAGGCATTGAAATAGTTACATATAGGACTAATCATTTCAAACCCACTAAGAAAATACGTAAGTCTGATCTAGTTGAGACTATAAATACAAAAAGTCGAATTCAAAGTAGGTAAAATGTGTAATCCGTACCAGCGATAGAATACCCGCGTTGGGAGTTAAAATCCCATAAATGCCCTCTTAGCGGTAGAATGTACGTCTAAAGATGAAGACAAATGATATATAATACGCAATGTCAAATCAAACTAACAAAATATGTGAAAACACGAAAATACGGGAACGCACCAGAATGCACGTGTTTTACCGAAACGAACTATATATTTATAAAAATATATATGGTTTGCAACACAGATACTCCATTTTTAGGGTTTTAACATGAAGTGCTTATTTGGCGAAAATCATTATTTGAGCCATATAGTATTATTGTGCACCAGAATAACATACACGATACCCTTTAGTAGCTCCTAAAAAATGGCATTTTCGGAAATTCTAGTCAACTGATTGATTTTTTTTCGTAGTTTTACCTGTACAGCACTTGTTTCATATAAACACATCCCCACTATTATTGCCTCTCTTGCAACACAAAAATGCCCTTACTCTTATAGCTCCTCTTGAGAAACAAGTGCATGTGCTGTACAGGAAATCTGATTTGATCAGGGTATCATATCCCACCCTTTGCGGTGAAGTTTTATACTAATATAAATACCCTTTCCTCTGTACGCAATTTTTAAGAAGTGTTTAGGCGATCATTTTCTGTTGTACGTCATTTTGATGAAATTTTCATATGAAACTCAAACTAAAAATTCAAATTCCTGTATTCTGATCAAATGCTTAAAACATATTAGGCATATTCCGTGCCACCCAGGTGTACATGGAAATTCCCGGAATTTCTGCATTTTTTTTTTTTTTTTTTTGTCTAAAGACAGAGTGGTACTACAAAAGAATGATTTACGTCCATTATCTAATAAGCTAATCGCTACGTGCCTCTAGTGCCCGATTACCCTAAAATTCTAGTCAGTCACTGTATACTGTATTCAGATTGTCTGCGTATGTGTACTTGATCGTGTGCGTATGTACGTCCCCAATCTTGTTAGACTCGGGTATAGCTTTTTGTAAGAGATAGATGAATAGATTGCCTGTTACGGTAGCAACTTGATACTTTAGTACATCAGCAATGTGCAATTACCGATATTACTAGGTTATTTTGACCCATATTTCAATGTCCACTGATATCGCATTTTTTGCTACTTTTATATAGTTAATATATTTGTAACTATTCAGTTCACAGCATTATAGCTTTTAGAATGTGGCCAAAATCTGAAAATTTTGGCCATAAAATCCCCATCAATAGACCAAAATAAATAATAATAATAAAGGACTTAAGTATTTGTCTCGACTGTAACAAGTATTAGCTCTCTGAAAACTAACGACTTCATCTCTAAGAACAGCCCAAGCAGTGCAATGTTTTACATTGCTGATACATAAATGTCGTCCCAGAGATGGACTGTCAAATGTGGCTTGACTTCTCTGACGGCATTTCGTCAGAACTAGCTTGTTATTTATAACGTAAGGAGATTTTGTGTGAGCATTAGAACTAGCCTATTCGGATCTACATAGATGCCTTTAATCGCCAGATCTTCTGTTGGTACATAGATATTGTTGAAATATGCAATCAGTCAAGGAGAAAATTGTTTTGCATGTTCGGCCAAACGCTCAGACAGCATTTGAAGCAAGAGGGTTCGTACTTTCTTCAGTTTCCTTAAATTCTTGACCAACTGGTGGATGAATTTGCATTTTTAAATAAAACTACATCTTAAACAGCCGATTGCATAGGATCTTTTGCCTGAGGAGGCATAGACTGAGACACAATATGCGAAATTCAAAGTAACGCCGGATAATGTGGTAACTTCAGGTTTCTCAATTGGCCAGTATTTTCACAGACAAACATATCTGAAAGGGTAAACACAGGTAAATTACTTATGTTAATGCAGTTTAGGCGTAAGACTGCTCCCTTCAGCATTCCATGAGAGACACCATGAATTTTTCAATATTTTCTTTGTTGAAATTTCCAGGAGTATTTTTGTTTTCGCCAGTTTTTATTTTAAGACATGTCTTCTTCTGACATGTTTCATATTCCTTTTAGGTTGAAAGGCCAGGTGACTGAAATATATTCACCAAGCTGTGAATAACTACAAATATCTGGTTCTATTCTATTCTATCCCTTTACCTTACAAGGTCGTTTGGGCACCACAGATGACTTCAAAACTATCCCTTTCCACCTTGTCCTGTTTTCAGCTGCCCTAGCTGAGCTGGCGAAATCCATTCTTGTCCACTCTTTAATATCACTGTCATCACCTCTTCTTCTGTCTACCTCTTCTTCTTTCATTGCGCCCTGTAGAAACGTTTTTGCCAAACCAGAAGACCTTGAGACGTGTACAAACCACCTTGGTTTCCGTTTCTTGACCAGGGCCAGAAGTTCATTATATTCTTCAATGGCCGCTTTGATCTTTCTGCGAACCTCTTCATGGGTTATATGGGCCTTGTACGAAATGTTTAGTAATCTTCGGTAGCAACTCATTTCAAAGGCCTGCGTTTCTCTGACTCTGCTGTCAAGATCCACTATTCACTGGCATACAGAAATATGGAAATTACAAGGGAGCGCATAAGTTTTACCTTTGATCCAAGAGATAGGCCGTTATTTCTCCTAATTGGCTTCAGCTTTATAAAAGCTGAAGTGGCCTGTTCAATCCTTGAGAGAACCTCCTGTTTAGACCCATCATTTGAGACAACTGCTTTAAGGTATATGAAGCGTGTTACAGTACCCAGCTTCTGTCTTTTTATCTTGATCTCCCTCTGGATGTCAATGGCGCTGTTTGTCATCAGTTTAGTCTTCTTAGCACTGATCTCCATCTTAAACCTTTTGCACGGTTGGCGAGACTTTCAACTGGGGCTTCTAGTTCCTGCTCTACCACAGCTAGAGCGTCTTTGTCATCTGCAAACTGCAGATACGTAATATTTCTGCCGCCTTTGCTAACCTTTCGTCATGTTCTTCCAGAGCATCAGACACAATGCGTTCGATTAAAAATGTTGAACAGGGTGGGTGACAAAGGACATCCTTGCCTTACTCTAACTGTTGTTCTGAATCATTCTTTCGCGCTGCCATTCATCAGGAATGCACTTGTAGCCTTTACGCAGAGCTGCTCAACGGTGCAAACTAGATTTGCACTGATATTGTACTTCCGCATTGTGGCCCATGAGGCTGCATGCCATACTCTTCCAGAGGCTTTTTGAAATTAATGAAGACATGGTACAGATTTTATTGATTTTAAAGATACTTTTCACACAAGATTCTAAGGTTGAAGAGCTGTTCTGTGGTACTCCTTTCTGCTCTGAACCCGGTTCACCCCAGGTTAAATCTCCTGGTATTTCTTATTTCCGTTTTTTATGCCCAGAATTTCAAAGAAGTTGAAAGGGCAAGTTGCTGTCGCCTTATCTGTTCGTCAGTTCTTCCTCTCGTCCTTAACGCCTGATGCAGCTACTGGGCTGGAGAACCATTTCGCCTAGGAAATTGAAAGTTATTTCCCTGACAATCATTACTGATGTAGCTACTAGGCTCAAGAAACATTGTGCCTAGGGTTTCGCAATCCCATATACCAATATGTCATGAAAACTGAGGGGACCCGTTTTGTTTTCCTCTGTCAGATTTGTACTTTTATTATAGTTACCTCCCCTTTCTTAAAATTAAGATAAAGTCGCGTTACCATAATATCTAAAGAAGTATTAAAGCTAGGATAATGATGTTTAGTATACACTTTTGGGGTGAGATGTACAAGATCTGATTAATCTTTGGGCAAATTTGGTTGAAAATGACTGAGTTAGGCCCTTCAGTATTCAAATTTGCAATTTTTCCGACTTATGAACCAGTTTGCCCAATTTTTGGAAACAAGTAGTCCATGATGTACAAAAAGTTTTGGCAAAGATAAATAAATGTGTTAATTAATTACGGAGTATTTATCCTGATGGTCGCCTATGCAGATATGGGCTCAAGAACCACTGGCTGTAGAAGTTGGAAGGGGGGGGGGTCTCATATGCGCCCACACTTGGATTTTCTTGTTACTATGCATGCTAAGTGCCACTGTCCTATCAACTATAAATATGTATTTATTATTTTCAAAAAGGTATTTTAGGTCTCAGGAGAGCACCTTGAGGTACTCCATTTTTTCCTGATACCTGCCATTCATTTTTTTAGTCTTAAAGTATATGCTTTCCTTAATTTCATAAACTTTGAACTAGAATTGTAAAAGGACTGTTTATAGATACCTTCAATACCATTTGTGATTGAATAGATATACATACATGTTTTTTCTCGAAACATAAAGTCTGAAACTATAAAATAATTAAGGCTGAAATTACCAAAACATGATTTTCAACTTAAAATTTAAAAGGGTTGCAGTCTTTGTCAACCTTTGAAATTGCTAGCAAAGTAGGCCCTGTGTATCTTCTCAATACCGTTAGAATTTAATTTTATGACATTTGGAAACCGGTAACATTGTCAAATATTATGTAATATTTATGAAGGTAGATTTAAGAAAAAAACTCATGTCAGAATTAAGTGTGAATAAGTTCGCAGAACCACTTCCTTTTGTTATAATATAACAATTAGTATACATAACAATCATAACAGATTGTTCTACATGCTAATACACTGATTTAAAAGGTTCATAAAACTAGACAATCACTAAAGGTGATGAATGCCCCCGCCATATGCCTCACTAGATGAGTAATGTGTTAAGACATATTTGTATGAAGTTACATCAAAATCTGTCAATAAATAAATGTGCTAGAGGGATGACTGAGTTTTTCTAAAAATAGCAACTGTGACCTTGACCTCGGAACTACAACCCTGAAAGGTTAACTTGTCCAAGATATTGTCATACTTAATATTTGTGTGAAGTTCTATCAAAATCAGTTAATAAATAAAGGCGCTACAACCACGACATAGATTTACATTTACCTATAATAGCATCTGTGACCTTGACCTTGGACCTACAATGCTGAAACGTAAATTATGCCAAATCATTCTAGAGGGATGACAACGTATTTTCTAAAAATAGCAAATGTGACCTTGACCTTGACCCTAAAATTCTGGATCACGAACTTGTCCAAGATATTGTCACACTTAACATTTGGATGGAGTTACATCAAAATTGTCAGTAAATAAAGTAGCTAGAGGGATGATAAAGTTTTTTTTTCTCTAAAAATAGCAACTGTGACCTTGACCTTGGACCTGCTGTGCTGAAATGGTAATTTATTCAAGATATTGTTATACTTAACATTTATGTAAAGTTACATCAAAATTGATCTACAAATAAAAGCGCTTGATCGATGCCCTAGTTTTTCTGAAAACAGCAACTGTGACCTTGACCTTAATCCTACCAACCTGAAACGCAAAGTTGTTCAAGGTATTGTCATACCCAATAAAGCTGTGATGTAATACTAAAATCGGTTAATAAATGAGGCCGCTAGAGCCACGATAAAAGGTGAGATTGTATATAAGCTACGGAAATATGGTCAAAATATGTATGTTATTCAAGGGGAGATAATCCTGCAAGAAAGACCTGACTCAAATTTATGTTTCCTTTTTGCACATGTTCAATGCATGTCTGAACTGTGTTCCAAGTTTCAAATCCCTACACCAAATACTATTGGAGGAGTTGCAGAGACAAGAACAGTACTACAAAGTGTGAAATATGGTCAAAATATGTATGTCATTCAAGGGGATGTAATTCTGCCATAATGACCTTGATCAAAGTTCCGTTTCCCTTATGCACATGTTCAATGCATGTCTGAACTGTGTTACAAGTTTCAACTTCCTGCATTTAATACTGAAGGAGTTGTGGAGACACAAACAGTACTACAAATGTGAAATATGGTCAAAATATCTATGTTATTCAAGGGGACATAATTCTGCAATAAAGACCTTAATCAAAGTTCTGTTTCCTTTATGCACATATTCAATGCATGTCTGAACTGTGTTGCAAGTTTCAACCCCCTACATCAAATACTGTAGGAGGAGTTGCGGAGACAAGAACAATACTTAAATGTGAAATATGGTCATAATATGTATATTATTCAAGGGGACATAATTCTGCAATAAAGATCTTAATCAAAGTTCTGTTTCCTTTATGCACATGTTCAATGCATGTCTAAACTGTGATGCAAGTTTCAACTCCCTGCATCAAATACTGTAGGAGAAGTAGCGGAGACAAGAACAGTACTACAAAGTGTGACGGACGGACGTACGGACGGACAAGGGCAAAACTATATGCCCCTCCCCACTTCGTGGCGGGGGCATAAAAAAACAATTTTACCCTAAACAATTTGCATATATAAAATGTACTAATTCTGTAGCTGAATTTCATGCATAAATATTTTTATTTGTGTAAAGTATATCATACAAAGCAAATACATATATATGAATAATTGCTTGACTGCTAATTGTCCCCTTTAGTCAATTTGACTACTTAAGTTTCTTTTCAATTCAGGTGTAAGTTAGGGTGATCCATTTTTACTAGTGATATAGTGTCAGATTTGCACAAAAACACCAAGATTGTATTCAGTAAAGCTTTTCTAATTGCAACAACAGTAAATACTTAGTTCCATCCCATACCTTACCTAAGGGTAAGCTTACCTATGGGTAAGAATAGATAACCGATTAATCTGGACACCGGATGTTGTTATTTACATGTGAATAAGCTAGCTGAAATAACTTTCTGAAAGAGACACAATGCTATAAACACTGAATACTTTATGTACATGGTTGCATTCATTACCAATCTTAAGTCAGATTGGATTTGTTTCAGGAAGAAACAGGTTTTTGATTCTTCCTTCCACCTTTTAATGTATCACTCTCCTGCTTGTCAGTAGGTTAAAAGGGCGAAGCTTGACACTTTTCTACAAATGCATGTAATTATCCTACCGTGGTTTACCATTATTCTTTACTCAATTTAACAACTGTTAGACAGAGTTGCTTTCCAAACTGATAAGTTGACATGTTGATGTGTTAGTGTGGTTAAACAAAATTGAAGTGAGGTTCAAAATAAATTATATGTGCAAGCCAAAACTTCATTTCTACTATTAAATGGTATCTTATATTTTATTTATTCATACCAAGGTTTAGATACGAAATATTCATTGTCTTTATAGCTATCAAGGAAAAAATTAGTTCGTCTTCATTTCTATTGCACCTTCTGCATACATTTTCATTTACAGTCTTAAATAGTATCCTATGTCATCAGTCTTCATCCAATAGTATTAGTAGTTTGCAGTTTAGTATTCATCCATTTTTCTTAGTAGTTTGCAATTAAGTGAAAAGAAGGAAGTCCTCATCTTTTCAACTGTTTATTAAGGGTTTAGTCTGTTACGCTGTAATTTTTCATCATCATTTTACACTTTTCAAAAAATTTGACTGTTACACTTTTCAAAAAATTTGACTGTTTACATAAAACCTCTAAAAAAATAATGTTACCGGTTTTAATTTTTCTTGATTTTTTAATATCATTACCTACACATGTGTGGTCAATTTTGGTGTGAATTTCATAGGTCGACAAGAACTATAACAAACTAAAATCAACATTTTAATTTATTGAAAATAATTCATGGATCTGAAATATGGGGATATTTCAGTTGAAATTTTATGTGGATATTTTCATTTGATACATTGATCTACAATTATGTTACATACATACTCACAAATTACTAGGCATCGTTTTGAGACAAAATTAGGTACAAAAATCTAAAATTTCATAGCTCTGGGGGGATTAAAACAAGGGCACCAATGTTTTCCTCGAAAAATACAAAAATTGCTGTTATTTAAATACTGAAATAGATCAATGGATAAATATATCACAAATGCAAGACTCATGTGCTTGACAATCTTTATGCATATTAAGATTAAATTCCGAGCGTGGGCAGAACTCTATGTAAATTTCCTATAGGGTGAGACCCCCCCTTTACAATGTATATATGTTTAGGTCATGAAAAAAGTGAAAGCCCATTTTTTTCAGCCGTCGAACTTATACTTTTAGAGTTACCTCCCTTTTTCAAAATAAAATCGAAAATTTATTAGCACAATATCTGAATAATCCTTTGCGAAAGGATGTAAATTTTAGCTTGATATCAGATGTAGAAGAATTTATTAACATTTGGGCAAACTTCGTTTGAAAATGATGGAGAGATGCCCCTTGCTTGAATTTGATAATTTCCCAACTTCTAGGAAGCTGTTTTTTTTTTTTTTTTTTTCTTTTTGTATATCATTAGTCCGAAATGTGTCATATATTTTGGTAAAGGTGAGAAAAATATTCTTGTGTTTTTTTTTTGACTTTTGGACTTACATATTTAGATTAAACAAAATTTTAACAAAACATCTAGAGAACCATTTGAGATGGGATTGTGCCATGTGGCATACAGCTTGGAATCAGTATGTAGATAATCTGATTAATTTCTGAGAAATTTTCATAAAATTTATAGCACTGTGTCCCTTTTCAGATTAAGACATTGTAAAGCTTTGCTCCTTTAGTTCACGCTTAAGGTTGAAGGCATAGTCTTTCACAAACACAGTCTCTAGTTAAAGTAGACATGCCAGAGATTATACATTGCTGCATAAGACTACCGTATAATGGAAAAGTTACGCGTCGCCTAATTTTCGCGGAATTTCGCGGTCGGACTCCGCAAAATATTTTCCATGTTTCTACAAAATAGTAATAAGAAATTTGAATCGTCCAAACATATGGTTTGCCGTATTCAAAGTGCCTCACAAAACCTTAAAAGTAGGTAGATACAGAGCTATTATTTTCGGCGCAATTACGTTAGCTGGTAATCAGCAGGTAATTATAATTTGAACATGCTGTCACTTTTTTCACTTGATTAACGGTCACTTGTCCCTGATTGTGCAAGTACAATTGAATTACTTTTAACCGACTGTGAGTTCCATTTACTTTTATCCTGAACAATAGCCATTCTATCAATTGCTCGCATATTTCAGTTGACTGTTTCTGTGAACTTAGCATTGATTTGTACAAATGTTTATCTTACGTTTTTTTGTGTGAAATAAGGATTGGTATCCACCCAAAAGGAGCCGCTTCTATCTAAACAAATATGTTCAGTGTAAATTGATTACAGTTTCTTTACGTTTCTCTCTCCTTTACGTCTTGACTTTTCAGTAAAGCCAATATTTTACAGGACAAAAACAATTTTTATTTTCGTGGATATTCACAACCGCGAAAAATAAAAACCGCGAAAATTAATCCTTATGTTTTTCGGGCAAATCCGCGAAAATTTGGCGACGCGAAATTTTTCCATTATACGGTATATGCTAATGTTGTGAAACCTTTATTTGCAGAGTTAGCTTCAGCAGTGTCTTTTGGCTGGCAAGTATTACATGTAATCCATCAATCAGTCAGTCAAACAGTAAATCAATCCAAATTGCACCGACAGGAAACATAACATTTAAAATGAAGTACGAGTCACTAAACATAATATAAGCCTTGAATGCAAGGCAGTCAGCTCTTTCTTCGCCATATTAGGTCATTACAATGTTTAAACATTGATTCAGCACAGATACCATGAAGATAGCCATAAAATATAGCTACAGAGCCTTCTTTTCTTTTCTTCTTGGTGCCTTGTTCGGTTCCTGTTCTGCTACTAACTATCTGCGACCCAAAACTTTTGTTTGTACGGTTTGTCAGGTGTTACTACTCATTCGACAGCTTAGGTCATGTTGAGCCAGTAGGTCATTCGTCAACACCGTTCCTGGGCAGGCTTAAACCTTTTAAGCGGTTAACCAGTACCAAAAAAACTCGCGCTAGTAGTATCTGACAACTACCGTTGGGTGATAACGACGGAAACCACAATTTTTCAGTCAAGAACAGTCGGTCTTAGTCCTGGCATTATGTAAAACCTGGACTGGACCTGGACTCTGGACTTTGGACTCTGGACTTTGGACTGTGTAAAACGTGGACTCTGGACTTTGGACTTTGGACTATGTAAAACCTGGACTTTGGACTCTGGACTTTGGACTGTGTAAAACCTGGACTTTGGACTCTGGACTTTGGACTATGTAAAACCTGGACTTTGGACTCTGGACTTTGGACTCTACAAAAATCTTAACTCTGGTGCAGTCTGACCATTAAGTTGATACAGCTTATTCAATGTTGATATAATGGCTGTAAGAACTGTACCTTATGTCAATTCTTTTGCAGTAAAATATGTTTATGTGTATAATATGAGCAGTCAACATTCTTAAGGTGTGTGTGCTCAAAGTGCAAATATGAGGCATGGTTCATTTCATGGCATGGATTGGAAAGGAATGGAAGAGAAAATTCCTGCATTGATGTCCCACTTTGAAGACAGGCGAATTAGATTATTGAAATAAGATAATGGAAGACCTTCAATTCTTAACGATTTAATCTGATTTATAGGGTGTTGGAGTTCTACTATGAGAATTGTTTTCTAAACAGGTATACTGTGTTTACTCTAAATACTCAGACACTCTAACCATTCCTTGCATTTGTCTTCTCATGAGACATTTATAAAACTTGGCATAGACCCTTATCAGACTGTTCCAAACAGCAGTCTAATTTGGGTCTACACTCTACACTGTGCAGGCATATCAACTATTGTTAAAATATTTTGAGTAAATGTGGTATGTCAGATATATCATCACAACTTTTAATTGGGCTTAACTAGTTTCAGAGTGAATCATAAAATAACATTAATGGTTAAAATTGACAAAGTAATCAGTTCCTGACAATGTGGTAGATCTGTGCCTTTAGCAACTTGATTTGTGTATTCGCTTGGAGCTCAGTTCAGTAGTACAACTAAACATACAGTACCGTCAGAATATCATTGGGGCATATGCAAACGTGCAGTAAAAAATGAGCAGTCTTGACATGGTGTGCCCAGGTACCTCTATTTGTTCCTCGTGAATGTAAATTGCAAAAATGAAGAGACGCATTTAAAATCTGATGGAATCCCGAACTGATTTACATGACTGAATGAGGAAACTGACCACTGTAGTTATCAGAGGAATTATTATATAGTGCATTGTCCGGACCTCATAAAGCTACTTTTGCCCTATTGTCCTTCCTTCCTCGCCCCCGACCCCACCCCCAACACACACACCAGAAAATTGGGTATTAGAAAACTTATTATACGAGTATCTAGTAGAATTTCAAATTCTCATACATAAGCACGCACACACACATTATGGCTTTACATAAGAGCACATTCACGCTCACATGAGTATGAAGATACGGACATTTAATTTCTTTCTCGTTTGGCAATAGCTGCAGAAGAAGGACCCGAAAGCATCTTTGTCTATTCCTTCATCCTTAGACTGGCAGACACACACATAAATGCACATAAGTTTAGAAGTTCAACCGTCTCCAGGTGATTTCTCGCCATACTTAATGCAGATAATCACGTATACACATGCTAGCATATAGGATGATGTACAAACACACGGATAAACGGGAGTTTTGTTCAGTCGTGCTTGTTTTAGCAGGGCCTCAGTCCCTGGGTACGAAACTATAACACACACATTACCTCTGCTTATGTTGTGTTTTTGTGCACGTGTACAGTTTTTGCTGGTTTGATAAGGCTGACACCACCGCCAACGTTCAGTGACAATACTTTCACTGACCACCACTACCCTGACACCTCTTACTCCAGTGGAGGGCACACTTTGCGCACATTTCCTGGTTTATTAGGTTGAAAATAATAATCAGACATGTGTCTACTCTAAATGGGAGATGAGCCCGAAAGGTGAACATACACTAAATCCTCTAGTACAGGCATTCTGCTGTCTGAGACAAAATGGTCATGAAGCCCTAAATCGCTCATGCAGCGATCTTGGGTCAAGACTTTGTCATATCTAATCCATTTTGGTCATGTCATCACAACCCTTCAGGTACAGTGGCTCTGAAGGAAACTTTTCAAATTGTTAAAATATACGTGACCCTGGCCAAAGGTCAAGAATGCCCAGGCCTACTGACCTGTCTTCATGTTCTCATTTAGTTGACAATATCTACCAACTTTTATACAGTACATTGCAATCTAATGTTTTAGCATTTTGCCATATAATGCAAAAGGAAGCAAATTTAATTAAATGTGTCTCCCCGCCCCCTCCTGCACAGGGAAGCACATTTAATTCAATGTCCCCCCCCCCCTGCCCCGCACCCCATCCCCACACCTACACCCCACCCCACCCCTACCCTATCATGGAGCTTCAGCTCAGATGAGGCGAAAAATGAAATTTTTAGCACCTCTGACACATATTACCGTAAAAATCTCAGTATTGGGACAGTTAAGTCTGAGCATACAGTGCAAATCCAGATCAGTCTTTTCAGGGTCTACACTGTTTGCCACCCCATCTGTATTCTTTAGATGCATTACTGCATTGTAAAACCAAACTGGTCCATTATTTGGACAATAGCAGTAATTATTTTAGGTGTCCCAATTTTACAATTTTTACTGTACTGTAAGTTATATATATCAACATTTGTCTGATTAGACTATAGATTTATGACCTCCCACACACAGCCTCTTTCATCACCGGAGCCTGTTTCAGCATATCTGGACTTAATCACAGCAGACAACTTACTGCAAAATGTTATAAAATATGTCAACAGTGTCCTGATTAGGCTATTTATTTATGGCTCATTTGGTTTTCAAGTAATAGTGTAGACCTTCAAAAGAAACAAAGCGAAGTGGGACGTTTGTAATTTTTTCATGTCCTACCGGAGTTAAAAAGCAAAACTGAAATTACAAGCTATGACCTTGTCAGTAGCTTTTTCGTAATAAATATGCACATCAGCGCAGACTGATTGTTGTTCATTCATGTACGTTTAATGTGAGCACAGAAGACTTCGATATGACTGCGTGGACTTGCAGGCTGATCTATGTCAGTTTTCTTTGCATACGCATCAAGTATCTTTCTTCCTGACACATCTGCACGTGCACCGATCGATTATCAGTGTCTAGCGGTGTCTTTGAAGTTTGCTTACGATCAGTGTGTTGTGACACTGAATGTACCAATGCAGTCTCCGACAGCTTGCGCATCTGCAGAGACTGTTCAGAGTGTACGTCTTGGCTAGATATTTCTCAGCATCCACAGATATTGATGCAAAAAGACAAGATTCTGATAGCGCGGATACGCAGGCTGATCCGAGTCTTGTTCCTCTATTATATAACTTCCGCCGATCCATAGCTTGTTTGTACGGAAAAACTTTGATCAAAAGTCGCGCTTTCGGTCGTCGGCTCAATGCCGATCTGAGTTTTCTCAAGTTAATTCTATACCAGCACCGTACATAGCGCAGTCTTGTTTCGAGACAACTAGTTGTATATTGAAACAAAATCTGACCATTAGGACAAGACTGCGCAGGCTGGTTTGGAAGTTTGCAAACCCACAATGCCAAATGCGTGGAAGCGATCTCATCACTTCGAAGGCTACTTTTAAAAGGTACTTAACGGCGTGTGCATACGATGCAGATCAGCATGCGCACTCGCAAAGTCTGATTAAAGCTAACTCGATGAACAATCTATTAAAGGACGACTCTGATTAACTTCAGTTTCAGATGGCGTAAGGTCTTATTTCACCGGACACATAGAAATTATTTTAAGTCACAGCATGGGAAGTCCGGTGAACTCATCACCCGCACCACATAAAATGTATCTTATGAAACATGCGGAGAGTGCAGACTGATCTTCGGAAGTATTCGCTTTTCAAAGGGTAACGGTGACGCTCATATCACAAAAACCTAGTTAGCGGTCAGGAAACACTGGTCGCATTACAATATTGCGCAAGCTGATACGAGTCTTTGCTATCAGCGTATGCCTGGGTTAAGATATTTTGGGAAAACCACAAGGTCGTGCTGATACAGAATTGCCATAATAGCACCATGCATGGGGACATTTCCTCTTACTACTTTTGAACAAACCGATGTCTTTGCATTGTTTGCAGAATTAAATAAAAAAAAAACATCAAAATGTTCCAGAGGATGTCTGACATAGGCCTTATAGTTTCTGGGGAGTCAGGGATTTACAAAGTCGAGAGTTCATATTTTACATAGTCCAAAGACTAGAGTCATTGTTTTACACAGTCCAAAGTCCAGAGTCCAAAGTCCAGGTTTTACATAGTCCAAAGTCCAGAGTCCAAAGTCCAGGTTTTACACAGTCCAAAGTCCAGAGTCCAAAGTCCAGGTTTTACATAGTCCAAAGTCCAAAGTCCAGAGTCCAGCTTTTACATAGTCCAAAGTCCAGAGTCCAAAGTCCATAGTCCAAGTCCAGTCCAGGTTTTACATAATGCCCTTAGTCCTACACCTAAGGGTCGGAGAATTACTTCGCTCAAGCAACCAGTAAAATCTCATTAAAATGATTTATCTGACAGGTCTGCTGGTTACTGCAGTGGAATATGGTGTAGAATTTCCAACATGTGGTTTTACTCTAATTATTGGACAAATTCATTATAAAAATGTAATGTGTGCCCAGTGAAAGTGCTGGTCAGCCTGTTCAAGTAATTATTTGCATGCATTTATTTTTTTATTTGTATTTCTGTTATCTTTATTATTATTTTTGAAAGACATGTTCATTCCTCATCATTATGTTTAAATGCTGGTATAGAGCACCTTTTTCCCTATTTAACCTATTGTACTCTTTGAATATGAGGTACCGTTTTACTGTAAATTCCCTGATATCACTAATTGAAATTAGTGATATCACAAAGTATGTGCGATTTAATTATATCACTAAATTGAATTAGTGATATCACAAAAATCTATTTTCTGATGTCACTAAATCACAATATTTTGTGATATCACTAATTCAAATTTCTATATATATATATATCACAAAATCTGATATCACTAATTTGCAATCACTAATTTCAGTTAGTGATATCGCAAAATCGACTTAGTGATATCACTACATGGACTTTATGTTATCCCAAATTTCATTTTGTGATATCACTGTTTCATTCCTGTTTAATGATATCACTCAATCGATTTTGTGATATCACACAAAATCGATTTTATGATATCACTTAATCACAGCTACTTTGTGATATCACTGATCTGAATTCTTGATATCACAAAATCTGATATCACTAGATTTTTGAACACTTAATTGAATAAGTGATGTCACAAAATCGAATTAGTGATGTAGTGATATCACAGATTTCATGTTGTGATATCACTGATTCATTCCTATTTAGCGATATCACGGTAATCGATTTTGTGAAGTCACACAAAATAGATTTTGTGATATCACTGAATCGATTTGATGATATCACATAATAATTATTGATTCAAAAAGTAATAGGGAGCCCTGGTAGCACAGACGGTTAAGCACTGGCCTACTGATCTAGTGGTCCCGGGTATGAGCCCTGCTGGAGGCGGGAATCTTTTCAATTGTAAACGGGTTCCATTCCACACAGCCTTTCAGTATCACTCACCCGTCGTCCTGATATGACAGAAGTACCGTTAAAAAGGACGTAAAATCGCAAGTCGTCCATCCATCTACCCATCCATTCATCCATTCATCCATCCACCCAACTCAAAATGATATGTGATGTTGCATATTAGAAATCATATCATAAAACGGGGATTTATAGTAAAACAGCACCTCATTATTTGAACAGTAATGAGGCTCATTTTATAATTGTACGTACTTCTGTGCACTGTCTAAACTGGGTCTACCGTATTGAAAGTATCACTATTATTTGAGAACTTTTTGATTGAGGTCAAACTGACACAAAATAGAAAATAAGAAGGTCATTATCCTGTATGTGAAGGGTTGTGCGTGGGAGGGGGAGGGTCATTAACATTTTTTCGCTCTTCTTTGGGGGGGGGGGGGGCTTGAAAAAATCTAGTTAAAAAGGGAGGATCGTGAAATATTTTGTGAATCATTTGTACCCGGTTTTCCCTTCCCTTCCCACCCCCTCCACCCCCACCTGATAATTGACTTAATGCTTAGTGTCCCTTACTGGGATGGAGTGCAATATTTTAAAGTTAACAGAGAGAGAGAGAGAGAGAGAGAGAGAGATTTTTTTGACCTCTAGAAAAACAATTTGCATCATTATCTGCTTCAGTCAAACAGTTTGGCAACTCCCAAAGTTTTGTTACATAAATTAGTGGTATAAAACCTTTCTAATTTACTTGTTTCACTCTGACCGTCTGCTATTCTCAAGACTAATTTCCATTTCAGAACTGAAATATCAGCAGTAGACCTGTGTCTATATGATAACCAGCTGACTAGATTATTAGGTATCAAATAGCTAAAGCAGAGATTTATGGGCGTTGATGCTGACAGGGAAAATAAACATTACTGCTACTCTTGAGAGGGCTGAAAAATAGAATTTTCTGATTCTAGACCCTTAGGTGTACGAGTAGTCTCCCAAGAGATTATGCATTAGAAAATGAAAGATAGGATTGACGTAAAGAAGAAGACGCACACATTAAAGACCTGGCCCACCCTTCCCACATCTGCTGCAAGCACAACAACCCCTTGTCCTACTATATTCTAATTCAGTAGCACGCCCCTGCACTAGAAGCTACCTAGCACCATCGCGACATACAGCCACCAACGACCCAAAATATAACTTCAGAGAACATGTTGACAGAAATGCTATTATGAAGACACGATTTTAATAGAGCTGCAAAAGGAACATTGGCTTTAGAGGTTATAATATATAACACATTTCTGTGTAAAAGCTCAAAAGTGATACAGAAATACGGTTGCACATGAAGGACATAGTTTCAATCAGAATGTTAACAAGTGTGCAACTCGATTGTCAAATCAGATATATCGGTCACTTGAAGTATCCAGACGCACAATGCTACCGCGATCGTGAGAACCATCAGCTAAGAGTGAGGTCTCCAAATAATTTTGGAAGGAGTCTTGGAACAAGGATATTTTAGAGAGTACAACTTGGTACATGTATATGAGACATGGTCATTTTTGGACAACAACGGACATCAGAAATTAAGATATTTATTTTGGTGCAAACTTAGATAATATTGTAGTCTTAGTCTGTCAGGAAACTAGGGAAATAGGTACCCTCTGCGAATCCCACAACAGTATACCAAAGCTTATGCTAGCCCATTTTTCCAGTTGATAACTACACTGTAAAAATCGCGCTTAGCTATACAACACAAGTGGTTACATGTTTAGGTGTAAACATGTTTAGGAATATGTCATATAGCTAAACATGTATGACTTTTCAATTATTTTTCCGGACAAAGTCTGCTAACTACGTTTTATTCTGTTACGCATTTTTGATGAATCCATTCTCTCTTTTCCCCGTTGAAGAACGAAAATAAGAGATGAAAATGTTTACAGAGGAAATTTTCAAAACAAAAAGGTAGATATAACCACTTTTGTACATGTTTAATTTCTAAACCTAAACCTTAACATGTTGCAAATTGAACATGTTACGATTTAAACACATAAAACATCGGACTGCATTTTTTGCATTGAATCTAAACACAATTTTTACAGTGTAAGTAGACTGAAATGACTTTTATTTGTCACCGACATAATTCCTTTCAAACTTATATTGTAGCATTCAGTAAAGGAATAATAACACAAAAATGACACCAAACGCCTCATTGCAAATGTGGCAGGTAAGTGAACAGCTTTTTATTAAACAGATAACCACGAAGCTGACCTCACTGGAGCTTACTATATATGGCGGCCTCATTGGCCGAGTGATAAAATGGTACTCTTACCGCCAGCTCGGGTCACATGTGGGACTAGTCAAGTTCTACTTGTGGGTGGTCAGGAGCGGCCTTTCTTAAGGCTTAATTGTATTAACATAAGAATTTTACCTGCGTTTTACTCTTTTAAATGTGTTTATCTGTGAAAATACTGGCCAAATGAGAAACCAGAAGTTGCCACTTTATCCGGCGTTACTTTGAATTTCGCATATTGTGTTTCGATCTGTGCTTCCTCGGACAAAAAATCATTAGCAATCGGCTGTTTACTATGTAGTTATATCAAAAATGCAAATTCATCCACCAGTTGGTCAAAAATTAAGGAAACTGAAAAAAAAGTACGAACCCCCTTGCTTCAAATGCTGTCTGAGCGTTTGGCCGAACATGCAAAACAATTTTCTCCTTGACTGATTGCATATTTCAACAATATCTATGTACCAACAGAAGATGTGGTGATTAAAGGCATCTTTGTAGATCCGGATAGCCTAGTTCTAATGCTCACACAAAATCTCCTTACGTTATAAATAGATTTTTTTCAACCCACCTCGGAAACTGTCAACAAAAATGGCGGCGAATCCTACGAAAAATACCGCAATCCGGCGTGAAAACACCGCAAATCCTGCGTTTCGACCGCTTTTCCGGCGTTACGGTTGGTCCCTGTGTGTATGCATGACGATGAGCTGTGTTATGCTTAAGTCAGATTAAAATTATATTATGTTATGTTATGTTATGGTGATAATTATGACGATTACCTAGGAGGTAGAGTCCTTCATCCTTGGTAAATCCCATCAAAAATGAGGTAACATGAGATCGGTTGTTTTCTAGCAGATAAAGTGGTTCCTCAGGTAGTAGGTACCCATCAACAACCACAGGGTGGCGGATTGGAAACTCTGATACTCGCTGGTACAGTAAGAGAGACACACATGAGTATAATAATTTTGAGCCGCGACATGACAAAACCAACAAAGTGGCATGTGCGCCCAGCGCAGACTCAGATCAGACTGGGCAGCCGCCCAGTCTGATCAGACTCTTCACTGTGCGCTTAAAGGGTTGCTAAGGGTCAAGGCTAGCTCCATCCGGACAGCGAAGACTCTGGTCGGACTGGGCGGATGCCCAGGCTGATCTGAGTCTTCGCTGAGCGCACATGCCACTTTGTTGGTTTTGTCATGTCGCGGCTCATATGTAATCTGTTATGCCAGCAATGAAATCCTAGGGAATAGATAGAGAAAAGTGGAATCACTCACTAGTGATTTGATATCGTATCAATTAACTACTGATATCCCTGTTGTTGGATAACATATGTTACTTCAAGACTTCATTTATTCGAATAATAATAATAATAATAATAATAATAATAATAATAATACCGATAATAGTAATCATGTATGGGTGGGTATGGGCTTTCTTGAACCAAAACAAACATTTTGGTATCAAAACGATTTGGTTTTGCTACTGTTTTTTTTTTTTTTTTTTTTTTGCTTTTTTCTGGCACATAGGCCTTGAGTAGTAGGGTAAGTTAAGCATGAATCATTTAAATTGTGTATTCCAAACAAATCAAATTTGAAAACATTTAATCATTTTAATGCTTTGTTGTTGTTCCGACCTAAATGAAGCACTCCTACTGAGAAAGTATAAAGTAAAAATCAAAATTAATTCTGCCCTTAAATATCTACTAAAATACATCAGCATGTTGGTAACATTAAAACACACACACACACACACACACACACACACACACACACACACAACAACAAAAAAAAAAAACCAAAAAAAAAAACCCCAAAAACATCGATAATTTATACGTCTGCCTACCAACAAATGCATTTACTTGTACTCACGTCATATACGGTCTGCTGAATTTCATGGACTGGTTTTTGTTTCAAACATGTTTTTATGCGCTTTGAGTCGGTAAAATTACATTTTAGATCAGAAAGGAACTTTTGACCACATTTTCTGTATTCCTTACGCCATGATGACGTAATCATTGACCAGAAACTGATGGCGGATCCGGACTGAAGAATTGCCGACCGGAACAGGCCTGAAATGACAAAATGTAATAGGACTCAAGAAACAGGGCAGTTGTAAGGTTATAGAACAATAACATGAATAATGGAATTAAAGTAAACAGGCGTGACTAGGGGTAATTACGTGCAATGCTCAAATATGTTTGAAACCCCTTGAGGGCAAGAATAAGGAGATAACTGTACTCAAGATTGTCATTTGGAGAGGTAAATCGTCGGTTTTATGGTCGGAAATTTCGTTTTTCGGCGACGCGCCAGCGGAGCCGTAAAACGCAATTTGCGACCATAATACCGACGATTTACCTCTCCAAATGACAACTTTTAATACAGCTATCCCCATTCTAATGCACTTTTTCTCATTTACACCTTTCAAAGTGTATTTCTTTGCACCCATCGCAAACGCTTTCAGACGCGTAAAACCAAAAAATCAGCCAATGAGGAGCGACGTTTCTTAATAACGTCGGGTTTGCGACAGTATATCGCAGAATATACTTTTGACGTTATCCAATCAGACGTCGCGTTATATGTGTAAGTGCATTAGAATAAGAGTTTAGTCTCAAAGATATTTCATGTATTCCTGTCTGTTTGCAGTTACTACTGAACTCTTGTCAATTTACAAAATTTCAGCATTATCCAATATGCAGGTGCGTGTTGAAATTTTGTCAGTTGACAAAATTTCAATACGCACATGCGTATTTGTGTATACGCAGTTACGCCCTTGATAAAGTAAAAAGTAAGGTAACGATCAGAAACTGATGCAAACAGATCCCACATCCCGCCTTCAAAACTAGAAGGGAAAGAACTATATATTGTCAATAGTTCACAAAATTCCGTCAAACATCGGTAGTTATCGGCAAACAACGTGTTCTGCCGTTGCCATCTTCTAAACGAAGTTAGCAATGGCACAATCTGATGTTTGCCGGTGTTTGGCGACATTTACCGATTTGCCTGTGCAATAATGAGGGGATAAAAAAAAAAAAAAAAAAAAAAAGAAGCACGCGGAGTTTTGCTGTGGCCGCAAAAGTACTGTAGTTATAGTAATTTTTCATACCATAGAAAAGTTCAATCCAGGTATTATAGATCATTATAGCAATCTTTTTTTTAAAGAAATTTCATCGGAAAATAAGTACTTTCTTTTATTTTATAGTAGGAAGGTACAGCTACAGTGGAGTACCACACTGATGCCGTTTGACGTTTTGTTCCGTTTTACATGCCGGGCCGGGTAGCGCAATCGGTAGGGCACCTGACTCGTAAGTCAGAGGTCCTGGGTTCGAATCCCGGTCTGGCCACATACTTTCGTTTCTCCTTCCGCTGATTCAAGAAGGGCAGTTGTCAGTTACTGGCGAAAGTATGTGCACTTAGTACTGGTTAACCGCTTAGGAGGTCTAAGCCTGCCCAGGAATAGTGTGGTTAGGTTAACTGACCGTCCCGACATGACCTTAGTTGTTTACCGTGGACGTTAAGCATCAAATCAACCAACCAACCGTTTTACATTGTAGTTGTTCTTTTGTTTCTCGCTTTCACAAACTAACCATCCTCATGCAGTATGACTGTTTTGAAAAAAATCATTGCATATTCTCCTCATATTTATTGGCTTCATAAAGTGTCAACGTACATTAATTTTGCGGTGTGTGTGTTCAAATGCAGGTCTGCTACCCTCTAATTAAAGCCAACACCAGATAAAACTAATATATACGAGGATCAAATAACATTAAATTTGATCATTTAAAACATTTCTTTAATTTTACCCTCATTTTTTTTACAATCATATATGGATATAATACAATCATAAAACTGGAACTTGCAAAAAATATCCGGTTTAATATCTGACGTCATTTTGTCACCCTTGTATGACCCACATACCATATTTGAGCCGCGACACGACAAAACCAACAATGTGGTTGTGCGCCCTGCATAGACTCAGATCAGCCTGAGCATCCGCTCAGTCTGGTCAGACTCTTCACTTAGCGCTTAAAGGGTAGCTAAGGGTCTAAGCTACCTCTATGCGGACAGCGAAGACTCTGATCAGACTGGGCGGATGCCCAGGCTGATCTGAGTCTGCGCTGGGCGCACATCCACATTGTAGGTTTTGTCGTGTCGCGGCTCATTTTATGCTGTTAATGAAAGCATAAAAATCGTTGACAGCAACAACTCCTTGACAGTGAAAAGCGGAAACCATAACGAAAAAGCATACCAAATGTCAAGCACATTACTCTTCTGCAAGTATTAGACGTAGCAAAAGATAAAAGAAACAATTTGAAATTAAAAGGAAAATTTTTCACCTTGCTCCGCAGTACCGTCATAAGCAACTATGACGACTCAGGTAGACTTTGACATCTAAATAACATGCATCACTGGAAACATTTTAAGACGAATTTGTATCTACTGTAAATGTAATGGGTTTACTGCTAATAATTACATTTCTACAGCAAAAGTCCACGTATTCTTTTATCATCCCTCCTATTGTCGCCTTTTTTTTTATTTCTCTTGCGCACCTCAATTAAATGGGCGGGGTATGTTAAGAAACGCTAACATCAAGAAACTTAAGCCGGCGACATGTTTTGTTTCACACCATAACCATTAAGAACAGACATCTATATCTAAAACTGAAACAACATCAAACAATAATACGATTTTTTTCTTCTATTTTTCATTTTTGCTCTGAGACAGCAAAGGTCTATAGTCTGATTGAGCCGCGACATGGCAAAACCAACAAAGTGGCATGTGCGTCCAGCGAAGACTCAGATCAGCCTGGGCATCCGCCAAGTCTGATCAGAGTCTGTGCTGTATGCATGGAGCAAGCTTTAGCCCTCAGCTACCCTTTAAGCGCTTAGCGAAAAGTCTTATCGGACTGGGTACTTTTCCAGGCTGATCTGAGTCTGCGCTGGGCGCACAACAACTTGGCAGGTTTTCTCGTGTCGCGGCTCAATTCTCTTAGCACACACGATGAAGCTGTAAATGGAAAGCTACTCTTAAAGGGATGAAAATAGGATCTACTCTCAAAGGATAAAAATAAGTCTAGGGGAGCACTGAACCTTCTCCACTAAGAGGGGAAGGCAGAAATAAAAATGGCAGAGTTACTTCCCGTGAACCTGTACCTATTCACCTTAAAGATAGGAGAGTATGAATGAGCCACGACACGAGAATACCAATAATGTGGTTGTGCGCCTAGCGCAGACTCACATTAGCCTGGGCATCCGCTGAGTCTGACCTGACTCTTCCCTAAGTGCTTATAGGGTAGCTAAGGGTCAGAGCTACCTCCATGTGGACAGCGAAGACTCTGATCAGACTGGGCGAATGCCCAGGCTGATCTGAGTCTGCGCTGGGCGCACAACCACATTGCCTGGTTTTCTCGTGTCGTGGCTCATATATCTTTTGAAAAAACCAAACAAACAAAAAAAATATTAATGAAAATAATAAATAAACAACCACAAACAATCAAACGAACAAAAACCTTTTGATAGTGGTGACAGCATCTGAACGCCCACATCAAGTGCGCCTGCGCTGTGCCCAGCCAGTGTAACTTTGTGTGGATCCCCACCAAACGCTTGAATATTGCTGTGTATCCACTGCAGTGCCATCAGTTGGTCAAACAATCCTAAGTTTCCTGGAAATTCTTCATCGTTTTCGAAGGACAAGAAACCTGAAAATAAACATGCTGTTCAGCTAGGAAAGCACGCACGCACAGTATAAAACATTTACTTACTCAGTGCGTTTATTGAAAAGCCCTGTGTATGTGGTAAACTCACAGTATCCGAACGCTCTGTACCAGCTCCTTCGGTTTTCATAGCGTCGTATCGAGAGTACAAACATTCGCTTATAACCAGTAGTCGGAAATCCTTATGTTTTGAGATTTTATCCGGAATTTGCCGCGTCATTTATAGTTATTCAGCTTCGAAAATGTAAAGAGGTAAGTTTAATATGATTTGCTCTTCGGTCTTTTACTTATTGCCCTGTACAATGTCGTGTATGGGTGGATGTAAACGGTACAGTATTCAAATTGCCCTTGGCATGATTCTACAACCTTTTTGAGCCTTTTCTTACATGTTTTATAAAAAATCTTTAAAATAAACGGAAGGCGTTATCAATCTACAGTTTGTTAGTTTTGGTAACAGGATGATAGCTAGGTTTTGCACGACACAAACTCGTGTTAACTTAAGCTGTTCGGAATAAAATTTCTGCGACGGCCATGAGGTTTTCATTGTACAGGGTAACAAAGTAAAAGACCCAAGAGCAAATTATATTAAACTTACCTCTTTACATTTTCCAAGCTGAATAACTATAAATGACGCAGCAGATTCCGGATAAAATCACAAAACATAACGATTTCCGACTACTGGTTATAAGCGAACTTTGTACTCTCGATTCAACGCTATGAAAACCGGAAGAGATGGTACAGTGAGTTCGGATACTGTGAAACTATTGATTCTAATGCACTTGAATGTAACGCGGCGTCCGATTGGATAACGTTAAACATTTGCGACAGTTTATCCTGCGATACACTGTCGAAAATCCGACTTCATTACATAACGTCGCTTCTCATAGTCTGATTTTACATTGCTGAGAGAGATTAGTAGATATACTTTGAATGGTTAATATGGGAAAAGTAGGTTAGAATTGGGATAAAAGCATTTAAAATTGTAATTTGGGGAGATAAACGGTCGGTCTATGGTCGCAAATTACGTTTTACGGCTCTGCTGACGCGTCACCAAAAAACCGACGATTTACCTCCTTCAACTGACAATTTTGAGCACAGTTCTGTAAATGTGCAGAAGCATCATCAGCGACAGATGCACTATTTACGGAAATGTAATACACTCAAAACAGTAGTTTATATTAATTGTACGAATGAATACTTAAGTTTGGTCAAGATTATCGGCATAGGCCAAAATTATGTGAAAATATTACGCTGCAATGTTCAATTAACAGTTTTTAGGGAATTGTAAACAGTCAAGATTCTAACCAGTCATTACATCTACCGTATGAATCATATTAAACGTCCTGGGGATGGGGGGGGGGGCGTTGCATTTTAGGAGAGGGGGCGTTATTTCGAGCATAAAGTGTTGTAAATCAGCCACCGCCAAAATGTATTAAACTGAATGGGTATACATTCAGAGAAAGCAACTCTATTTTTTTTTACTCCATTCTCCATTCTCAGAAGGGGTCAACTTTTAAAGGAGAGAATTTACTCCTGTAGATCCCATATAAAAGACCTGCCTCATTCAGAGAAGCAGACAGGAATTCGTGCGTTAATATAACATTGTTTTAAAAGAGGCGGGGGTGTTAGAGCAGGGGCGTTTATAAAGATTAATCCGGTATGCAGTGAGCTCAAGAGCTCTGAGAGAAAACAAATGAGCCACGAAACGAGAAAACCAACAAAGTGGTTGTGCACCCAGCACAGACTCAGATCAGCCTGGGCATCCGCCCAGTCTGATCAGACTTTTCGCGAAGCGCTTAGAGAGTAGCTAAGGGTGTAAGCTACCTTAATGCGGACAGCGAAGCCTCTGATCAGACTGGGCGGACGCCAAGGCTGATCTGAGTCTGCGCTGGGCGCACAACCACATCGTAGTTTTTCTCGTTTCGTGGCCCATTATGATGAAAACAAAAAATCTTGATCTTACCCAAAGCATCAAGTCTGTAGTTCAGGTTGACAACTATGATTTTAGCCCGGGCTGCCAGCAGGTCGCCTCTGAGCATCGCACCCATGCCAACCTCGTTCGAGCCTCCATGGATCCAGACAAGCACGGCCAGTCCAGCGGATACATCTGAGACCTGAGAGACAAAAATCTATGAGCAAGTGAAAGTTGAAAAGCTGCCGTATGCGGGCAGCAGAGGTCTCTAAAATTCAGTATCTGCATTCAGTCAACTTCTGTTAAGACTGCATAGTCCTATCAGTGGTTAATTCGTTGTGAAAACGGTGTATTGTGAAAACGGTCTGCTGATAAAACATGGGTTGATGTGCATATATTGTCATATAACTGCCAAAAATTAGTGGGGGGTGGGGGGTGGGGCATGTTTTTTGAAAATGACAGATTGCTCAAAAACGATTTACTTTTTTGGTTCCCCGTCGGGTGATGCAAATGAACAAAAGCGGGACAAAGAGATCCAAAGAGAAGGGCTCAACGCCTGTACATTGTATTTTTAACCTTTTTTCTCAGTGTGTCGGATATCGAAAGTAGCTCAAACTAACATAAAACAATGTACTATTATAAGGCCATTCACGTGCTGATAATGACCTTTTTCCGTATGCAAGTTTCAGGGCAACACTCCATCAGTACAAAAGCAAGCAGGTAGTTTGCGTTTGCAGTAATCGGTAAAAGAGACTGTATGCGAGAGTTATACAGATTCGAATATTGTAAGAATTAAAGAGCAGGCGACATCAAATTTAAACATTTTGTGAACATGATTTTGACTTGTGGTTTTACAAAAAATCACAATAGCTGATCATGGCCTGAAACAAGGATTTTTATAGAAGTGCAAACGCGCGTAGGTCATGGCAATGAGGTCGAAAATAGTGTCGAAATAGCTCATTATCTTTGTAGCATTGTTGTTGTATTCATGCAATAATAGCGATCATGATCAAACACAATTTTTCGTTGCATTTAGATTTGCCAAGTCTGTCAGAAGGTATTGAAGAAAAAACCCGGCCTTCGGCCTCGGTTTCTGAAATCTCCTAGGGACCTGGTAAATCTTGTTTTTGGTCCCTAAATTACAGCAAGACACCAAGAAATAAACATAGCGTGAGGTAACCATTTACAGTGTGTGGCAACAAAGCCATACAGAGTACGAACAACATCAGATGAGTCGAAAAAACATTTGGGCCGTGAGATCAACAAAGTGGCATGTGCGCCCAGCAAAGACGCAAATCAGCCTGGGCATTCGCCTAATCTGATCAGATGCATCACTTTGCGCTGAAAGGGTAGCTAATGGTGTAAGGTACCTCCATGCCGATAGCGAAGACTCTGATCAGACTGGGAGGATGCCCACGCTGACCCGAGTCTTCGCTGGGTGCACATGCCACTTTGTTGATTCTGTCGTGTTGCGGCTCATTGGGGGTTTGATTCGATTTTTGAAGAACCAACCCTCACTGATGGCTTCGGTATTATTGAAATTGCATAAAACTGAGGGGCTTGAACAGAAGCATTATACCATTCCAATGAATAAGTAAGTAAACAAATAATATCAATCGATCGATCGATCGATCGATCGATCGATCGATCAATCAATCAATCAATCAATCAATCAATCAATCAATCAGGCACTAACCCATTCTAAAAGCTTTAGGTAGCAGACTTTAGTGAATTGGAGACCTGACCCACTGTCATGCAAGAAAAGTGGAAAGCATTATCAACAAAAGTAAAAAAAGTCATGTTGACAAACCTTTGGTACGTAGATATTAAGAAAAAGGCAATTTTCAGATTCTTCGTTGAAACCGGGAAGGTGTTGCCGTATGTATGAGTTGTCTTGGCCGCTCTGGGGACAGGCTGGAGGTAGGTGAGTAGCGTTGAGAAGTTCTGACCAAGTCACAACATCAACTGGTCTCTGTAACAAAGCTATGTTTATTTATTTATTTAGTTTTATTTATTTATGTATATATTTATTCAGTTTGATTTATTTATTAAATAATTCATTTATTTGATTATTAATCTATTATTTTTTTGTTTACTTAATTTATTTTCTATCAGAGAGCACGCTACGTCGAAATGGCGTTGTTTTAGCATATTACTCCCAACGCCAATGAAGTTATAAATGTGAACAATAACCACGCGCACAACATAACCTATTAATGCATATGGTTCCATAAAAAACCTAGGCAAACAGTGGAGAACCAGCTCAGACGCCGCCATTTGCGCCTTTTGCAGCGTATGAGCAGGGTCTACACTATTTGCACAACACAAATTGGGATTTCTCCTTTAAATTAATAATAACAAAGATAAAAAGTAAATTAAACCAGGCACCCCTTAATTAACAATGGACCTATCCGTTATATAAGGATTAAATAGTCCATTGCAGGGCAAATGGGTTAAAACAATCGACGTCGTTGCACGAGACAACTTTATATCGACGTTGAAAAAGCAGTATTTCAATTTTGCGTGCTCGCTTGATTAGAACTTTTCATTACACATATAGTTATATAAACAGTTACCTCAAATCTCAAGTTATCGACAGGGGGCTGAGCGTAGGGTATTCCAAGATATTGCTCTGTAATCTGTCCCGGCAGTGATTCTGATTCAAATCCCAGCACCCGTCCGTTCAGAGTTTTACGAATAACTGCGTTACTTCTCAGTTCACTGAATGAAAACACTACGACCAAACAAACAATTAAGCCAAGCATCCTAAACGATTGCCAGCAAATTGATTTTCATAGATCCGATAAGAACTCTGTTTTTCTTCATATTAACATGCTTATTTTAAAGTCCAGATCCTGTTAATATGAAATATTTTTGTGATTGCATATAAATTCCTCATAAATGTTACTAGATGTAACCTATTACATATTTCGTATCGGGACGATCGGAAAAAGCAGGAACAAATTGAACGCATCAGAATCTAGCCGTGTTAAGTGCCGTGTGTACGGTAAATGTTCAGATACCCCACCCACTTTTCTGAAAAGAGCTTTTCTAGGTCTAAATTTTTTTGGCTTATTCAGTTTTTGACGAACAGATTGCCAAAAAGAAAGGATCCTGATCAGACTGCTCCTGATCAGGCTCTTCACTGTTTGTTCCTTCATTTTGGATGAATATTTTGGGTAAATGCCGAGTATGGCTGAATAATTTGGGTAAATGCCGGGAATAAGTTAGGTATAGATCATGAGTTATCAAATATAGCAAGAGTGATGCTGATAGACAGAGATTGCTATCACCTGATATAATACAAGCTTGGCTCCAATCAGCCATCAATAACAGAAAATCTTTGACGCCGCCGCCGAAAAATAAGCATGTGCACCTGTATTATCGACTTCCTTGTGTTTTTACAACTCAGTTTTTGTACGCATCGTAGTCTGTATAAGATAAAACGAAGCACTGATTTCTCTTTGCAAATTGAGAAATATGGCTCTTGGAAATCAATAGATTATATGCTGCGTGGTAAATATGTATGAATTGTTAATAATTAATATAGTCCACAGTATATTATGAAAAGAAAGAAACCTACAACAATACACCCCCGTAATGTTGGGCATATCTGGCACTTTCTGTGCCAGCGTCAACTTTTTTTTAATTTTTCTTCCGGGGCATAACGCGTAAACCGTTTGAACTATTTAAAGATACGCAGCTTGATAATAGGATACTGCACTGCGGTGTGTCGCGTGCAAGAATGACAACTTAAGTTTTCTTTCAACTTTTCGAGTTGGCTCTCCTGACCCATATTTTCGTTCCATTCTGGTAACTCATTACGCATTAACTGTTAGAAATATTTGAGCCTGATCTGCCCTCGCCTGATCTGCCCTCGCCTGATCTGCCCTCGCTGTCCGCACGAAGGTAGCTTAGAGCCTAAGCTACCTTTTAAGCGCTTAGCGGAGTGTCTGATCGGACTTGGAGGATGCCCATACTGATCTGAGTCTGCGCTGGGCGCACAACCACTTTGTTCGTTTTCTCGTGTCGCGGCTCAATTTTAAACGATACTCGATAGGATTACAGGATACAGATAGGCCAAGAGAGTGTCCAGTAAAGAGAAAGACACAGAAAGGCCACAATCACACAGCACAACCCAGGCCCGGATCCAGGGGGGTAGGCTTTACGGCTTTAGCCCCGCCATCTAGGCGTCTGTGATATGTGTAATATCCAGATATTAAGGGGTATCTGATGATAATTTTGAGATAATTTATTTCTGTGGTTAGATTAAATATATGTTGTGACATCTCAATAGAATCGCCTCGGCGAGGCGATTCTAACGAGACATCACAACTTATATTTCAAGGCAAAAAGACATTATCAAAATTTCTCATCAAATTGATCCCTGATTATATCAATCATTTTCAAGCCCACTCCCCATCCCCACACATAATTTCTGCACCTCCCAGCCCCACCAGTTATTCAGAGCCCAACCAGTACGCGATAGTCTGGACCCGGGCCTGCAACCCACCCAGTACACTGGAAGAAAATGGGGAATCCGCAAGCGACAATGCGGAACACTTTATCTTCAATGGCCGTAAACCATACGGTTTACGGTACTCTTTTGTCAGTTTTTTTTGCCCTAAACTGATCCTTGTATAATTCGTATGCAAGAAAATTGGCATTGTACAGAGTCTACAAGTATAATTAAGCCGCGACACGACAAAACCAATCAAGTGGCATGTTCGCCCCGTGAAGAGTCTGTAAAGTCTGGGAATCCGCCCATTCTGATCAGAGTCTTCGCTGTCGGCATGGAGGTAGCTGAGAACCCTAGCGCCGGGATGTCCGGGCTGAGCTGAGTCTTCGCTGGGCGCAGATGCCACTTTGTTGGTTTTGTCGTGTCGCGGCTCAATTATATTGAAGGTGAATGGGAACATGCGTTCGTATGTTAACCTTTTGTCATCGCTTTACGACCGCATTTATTAAACCGATTTTAATCTTACTTCACACAAATACCTCAAATGACCTCGCGTTTCAGGTTGGTATGGTCAAGAGTCATAGTTGCTATTGTTTGAAAAGCTTTGTCATCGCTCTAGCACTTTAATTTATTGACTGATTTTAATATA
Source organism: Ctena decussata (assembly GCA_963989385.1). Taxonomy (NCBI): domain Eukaryota; kingdom Metazoa; phylum Mollusca; class Bivalvia; order Lucinida; family Lucinidae; genus Ctena; species Ctena decussata. The sequence continues at coordinate 75,743,038 of OZ022501.1, read as the reverse complement.
ACTTCAAATAATTATTTTGCATGACATCCTCAACTCTTGGGCAAGTTTGCGTTTTGAACAGTGTCATAGGTCCAAGATCAAGGTCACAGTTTCAAATTTTAGAAAAATTTTGTCGTCAATCTAGCGCCTTTATTTATGGACCGATTTTAATATACATGTAACTTCTTGCAAATGATTAGCGCGACACTTTTTTTTTATGACAAAGTTTGCATTTCAGCATTTTAAAGTCAAGGTCGAAGTCACAGTTGCTACAGTGTATTTCTGAGAAAAAACTTTGTCTTAGCCTTAAACTTTGTCATTTATAGACCGATTTTGATATTACTTCATACAATTCTTAAATATGAGTACATCTGTTTGAGTATTCTAGAGCTAAGGTCAAGGTCAAAGTTGGTACATTTAGAAACACTTTGTAATCGTTTTTTTAATCTAGAGTAGTCAGATATGGACTGATTTTAATATAACCTCATAAACATGTTTACAGTATCCTGGATGAGTTTGAGTTTCAGTGTTCGGGGATTAAGATCAAGGTCACAGTTGCTAGATTTAGAAAAACTTTATCTTCACTCTAGTGGCCCCATTCATTCATTGGATAAGTTTTTCAATTACAGATAGTATCTCGGACAAATACACATCCAAAGGCGCTAGAGCAAAGGTCAAGGTCACAGTTGTTTTTTTAGCTCACCTGAGCCGAAGGCTCAGAGGTGAGCTTATAGGATGGGAGTCGAGCCGTCGTCAGTGCGTGGGTCCGTGGGTGCGTCAACACTTTCAAACATAAATATCTCAGAGACCAGTGGGCCGATCGCAATCAAATTTTATCTGAAACATCATTGGGGTGGGGGAAAGACTGCATCAGGTTTTGGTGCCGATCAGCTCAGAACTCTGGTTTCCATGGCAACAGATAGCCCCCATAGGGTTATAATGGGGAAAACGGCGTCATCATGTTTTCTCGACTGTTTTTGATTAGATCCTTATCATACTTGCAGGTAATGATGACATACACAAGAGCTTGGATGAATTTGAAATTTGGCCGGATTCGAGTACAGACTACGGAGTTAGCTGCCCTTGAGCGTTTGAAAAAAATCCCATAGGGTTATAATGGGGAAAATGGCGTCATCACGTTTTCTCAATTGTTTTTGCTTAGATCCTTATCATACTTGCAGGTAATGATGACATACATAAGAGCTTGGATGAGTTCGAAATTTGGCCGGATTCGAGCACAGACTACGGAGTTAGCTGCCCTTGAGCGTTTGAAAAAAATCCCATAGTGTTATAATGGAGAAAACAACGACATCATATATTTTTAGAAAAACTTTGTCATCGCTCTATTGCCTACATTTCTCAACGGATTTTAAAATAACTTCACACAAATGTAAGGCATGACAATATCTCGAGCAAGTTCGACTTTCAGGATGCTGCGCCCAAGGTCAAGGTCACTGTTGCTATTTTTAGAAAAAAACTTTGTCAGCGCTCTAGCACCTACATTTCTCAGCAGACTTAAAAATAACTTCACACAAATGTAGGGCATGACAATATCTCGAGCAAATTTGAATTTCAGGATGCTGCGCCCAAGGTCAAGGTCACTGTTGCTATTTTCAGAAAAACTTTGTCAGCGCTCTAGCACCTACATTTTTCAGCAAATTTTAAAATAACTTCATACAAATGTAGGGCATGACAATATCTCGAGCAAATTTGACTTTCAGGGTGCTGCACCCAAGGTCAAGGTCACTGTGGCTATTTTTAGAAAAACTTGGTCATCGCTCTAGGGCCTACATTTCTCAACGGATTTTAAATCAACTTCACACAAATGTAGGGCATGACAATATCTCAAATAAATTTGACTTCCAGGGTGCTGCGCCCAAGGTCAAGGCCACTGTGGCTATTTTTAGAAAAACTTTGTCAGCGCTCTAGCACCTACATTTCTCAATGGATTTTAAGATAAATTCACACATATGTAGGGCATGACAATATCTCGAGCAAGTTCGACTTTCAGGGTGCTGTGCTTAAGGTCAAGGTCACTGTGCCTATTTTTAGAAAAACTTTGTCATCCCCTAGCACCTTCATTTCTCCATGGATTTTGAAATTACTTGACACAAATGTAGGGTATGTCAATATCTCAAGCAAGTTTGACTTTCAGGATACTGTGCCCAAGGTCAAGGTCACTGTGGCTATTTTTAGAAAAACTTTGTCATCGCTCTAGCACCTACATTTCTCAACGGATTTTAAAATAAGTTCACACAAATGTAGGGCATTACAATATCTCGAGAAAGTTTGACTTTCAGGGTGCTGCAATCACGGTTTTTGATTAGATACTTATCATACTTGCAGGTAATGATGACATACATAAGAGCTTGGATGAGTTCGAAATTGGCCGGATTCGAGCACAGACTACGGAGTTAGCTGCCCTTGAGCGTTTGAAAAAAATCCCATAGTCTTATAATGGAGAAAACGACGTCATCACATTTTCCTTTTTTCATATCCTCTTCATACTTGCAGGTAATGAGGATATGCATAAAAGCTTGGATTAGTTAGCATTTCGGCTAGATCCCACCACTGACTATGGAGTACCTGCCCTGAGCATCCAAAAAATCAATGTCGCCACTTTTTCTTGGTTTCTACTGATCCGATCCTTTTCAAACTTGCAGGTAATGAGGAAATGCATAATATCTTAAACAAGTTCAAATTTTGGCCAGATCAGGCCAACCACTACGAAGTTAGCTGCCCTTGACAGCTCTGTCTATTGTGCTCTTGATCGGATACTTTTTAAACTTGCATATATTAAATGAGGGCATACATAATGTTTTGGATGAGTTTAATTTTCAGCCTGATTGGACCACTGACTGTGGAGTTAGCTGCCCTTGAGCATCTTAAATATCCTTATAGGTTTACAATGTCTCTCAGGTGAGCAATTGTTGCCCTTTGGGCTACTTGTTTAAGGAAACCCCTTCATTGCTCATGTCCCAATTGATGGGCGGATTTAGATATTAATTCACACAACTGTTGTGCACGACAATACATTTAGATAGTTTAGCATTGAAGCATTGGGATTTGGTAAAATTTCATCAATATAAAGACGACTTCATGAAAATCCTGGGATAAAAATCTCCGGACAGTTCTCCGTTTAGTAACTAAAATATTATCCATGCCGGGTGCGATTTAGAACTTCTAGTAACAGAAGATCACGTGACGGAAGACGTAAAACCATGTGACAGAAGATGGGCAGTAGATGAAAGAACGAAAACAAATCGAGGCCTAAAACCGGAAGTGGGAAAAATCAAAGAAAGCTCTCCCAATTGGAGGAAATAGTAATGGCTGCCCCCTCGATTGGTGCATTTCCCAAAGGTAATGACAAGAAAGAGCAATGATAGCATCGCTTAGTTGATTCAAGTGTTTTATCCGAATATGACAATTGTTTTGTTTTCTACTCTTAATCGGGTTTTCGGTAGGAACATTGAAATACCGCAACCACCACAAACCAGTTTAAAATATTTCTAACCACTTTTTCTGATTATCTAGTTATTACCATATTTCTATATGTATTTGTCTGTATAATGTTTGTTGCGTGTCAAAAAGAAATAAATTATACAAAAAAAAAAAAAAAAAAAAACTTTTTAAATATCTTTATATGATATTTATCAGCTGAACTATCTTATATCAATGACTTGAAAAGGAGAGTTGGAATCTTTAATGAGCGATCACGTGACCTTCTTCTGTTCTTCCGTCTTCCGGCTTCTGCTCAAAATTCGGAAGATGCAGAAGAGCTTCTAAAACCAGAAGTGCGCCGTTCGATTTGACGGAAGCAGAAGAATTTGTCAACTTCTGTTTTCAGAAGACGTATATCGAACGGGAAATACAAGCTTCTGCTTCTGGAGGGCATCTTCTGTCTCAGATCGCTGCCAGCACAAGTTAAGATGACTAACTTTGTGAAAAAATTGAGCCGCGACACGACAAACAAAGTAGCATGTGCGCCCAGCGAAGACTTAGAGCAGCCTGGGCAGCCGCCCAGTCTGATCGGAGTCTTCGCTATGCGCTTTCAGGGTAGCTAAGGGTTTAAGTTAGCTCCGTGCGGAAAGCAAGGACTCAGGTCAGACTGAGCGGATGTCCAGGCGGAATTGAGTCTTCGCTGGGCGCACATGCCACTCTGTTGGGTTGTCGTGTCGTGGCTAAGTGGGCGTGCTGCAAACTATGTAGCTCGATCGTCCTTTTCACGACAATGTTAGCCATTTACTGCTGGACTGACAGACAGCTTTCCGAAGGGCATTTCGAGCCTGCAATCTTCTGTATCATAACCAAGCGTCTCTAACCAGGTGACTACAGTCATGGCTCTCTTTCAATTGTATTTCAAATAAAAGTTTGTGCGCATCAGAGTCCCGCATACCACTGAAAAATTCGTTTCTTGTTGGATTCGAACTCGGACCGGCAGAGGCCAGAGAAAGTGATGACCATCGTATTTATGACAGAAAAGACAGCTCTGATTGCAGTCAAAAAGTATCTGAATGTAGCTAAAGAACTGTCACTTAGGAGTGTGGCGCATTTCTCTCTCTCTCTCTCTCTCTCTCTCTCTCTCTCTCTCTCTCTCTCTCTCTCTCTCTCAATAAAAAGAAAGAACCTAAGAAAATATCTTCATTTTGCTATCGTCTTTGAAATTTACTGGCAACGTAAACGGCGGGGCTGAAGGCGAAAGCTGACCGTATTACCCCCGCTCCACGTCCTCTTTCATAAAATCTCTCTCTTCTTCTCTCTTTCTCTTTCTTTCCTGTGGCCCTCACCGTGCTGTAATCCGAGCTACTCTGACTGCGAAGAGAATTATTAAAAGGTTAATGGATACACTTTCTTCAGCGGAAGCAACACTGTCATTTCCATTTTCGATCCCTTATAAACGGGTGTGTGTGAAAGGGGGGGGGGGGGGCAACTCTTGAAGACAATAATTTGCTCCCCTTGAAGCATTTTTTTCTATTAGTGTAGAGTAGACCACAGGATAGCAGACAGTAAGTTACAAAAGTTATTTCCCTTTAAAAATGGCGGATGACAATAAAAGGTGTACCCAAACACCTAAATATTTACGACTACCGATGGTGCAAGTGTAATGGAACAATGGCGAATTATTTACTGGAACCTTCTATGGCGGTTCAAAGCCTTTATTGTTGTTATCCCCCACCGAAGGCGTCGGGAATAGTTTTGTCCATGCCAATTTTTCCGTCCGTCCGTCCGGAACCATAGTTAAGTAACCATATAGCGGAATTTCACTGAGAGAGAGAGAGACAGAGAGAGAGAGAGAGAGAGAGTGAGTGAGTGTGAGGTAATTCTGCTAGAATTATTGTATGATTCCCACCAACTTCTGAGAAGTTGGTGGGAATCATACGATAATTCTAGTAGAGTTTTTCGATATATTGAGTTGTATTGCTTCACTGAAAAAATGTCTAAGCTGGTACAGCAGTGGGTCAAAGACAAGATGAAATACAAACAAATCAAGGGTGTGCAAATTAGCTTTTCTTGTATCAATATCGTTTCTGCAAAATTGATGTATTTGTTTTGATTATCTATCACAGACAGACATATAAATAAATCAATTACACATTGCAGCATATTTGATATGACAAGACAGAAATCTGCTCTAAGGTTCCAAAGGTCTAGGGCCAGGCAAAGATGCCTTTAAACTTTTTTGCACTCGGCGTATTACTTGGCTGAAAATAGGACAAGGGCCTACTATGATTGCAGTAGGCGCCTAGTAGGCAACCTTGAATCAGCCTTGATTCAACGTCGTGACGTTGAATCAAGGCTGATTCAAGGTTGATTCAACCTTGTGTGCCCAGTGGGTGCTGCAGGGGGCTGTTTAACTTTTTGTTTTTAGTCTTTTATCGCATCTCTCTCTCTCTCTCTTTCTATCTCTCTCTCTCTCTCTCTGAAATAAACTTAGATCTAGCCTCCCCCATCCCCACCCCCACCTTTTTTACACCAAAGACTTACACACCACGATAACATATTTACCCGCCTTGCGTTACCGGCTATCGTGAGAAGTTGGTATTTTAAAGCAGCAGCGTAACCGGCTTTTGTCCTTCAACAGAAGAGAACAAAGGGCTGGTAATGAGTAGTAGCAATATCATTAAGGTGTACGGATATCCCATGTCTGTCCGCCAGTTTGAAAAAGGGAATCAACTTATCTGACTTCTTATTTGCTCCCTGGACGTCTTAGCTCTCTAAAAAATGGTCCTAAAAAGAGCAAATTCTTTAAATTCATTCCTTACGAGTCGACCCCATTGCAAAGACAAACAAAAATGAAAATGGTGGAGTTGCTGCCCTTGATAGTGTATCCGTACACCTTGACATTTGGACACCGTACGCAAAAAACGTTAAATTTGAAAAAGACGATTTTGCAACACAAAATTTGCCAAAAGTATTGCTGGGGAATTACAAACTTTGTTGCTGGGAGAATGACACTGGTTTGGAGGCTCGGGAGTGGGGTGCGATGATATTGGAGGGGTCGCGACCTTTTTAGCCACCTGGCCTTTTGCAAGCCGGAGTTTTGTTACATTTCTCAGTTGTGCCCCGAGCAATACTCCTGTCCAGTTTGAAAGCGATGAGAGACCTAGAATGACCAAGGATCAGTGCCACGAAAGTCTTATCCTGGTCTGGGCTTTTCGGTGATTAAAAAAGGAGATTCTAGTGTACTGATCATTAAAATATCGTTAAAACCAATAAATCTGGGGTTCAACACGGAAAACAACTAGCCATTGGCATACGATAGATTTTAAGCTTTGTGATAAAATTTTATTGCATATGATGAGATAATAAAACTGAGGATGTTTGGCGACTCTAAAAGTCATTTTACACAGGGTATAATCGATTCCGCTAATTTTCGCTTCCTGCAGAGACTGTACATCATATTTGGCTTCCGCCGAGACTGTCCGCGAACTCTTGCTTCCTGCCGAGACATCTGTACATGATAAATGGCTTCCTGCAGAGACTGTCCGCGTGATTCTGCTTCCTGCCGAGGCTCTCGGCAGGAAGCAGAATCACGCGGACAGTCTCGGCAGGAAGCCATTATTCGAGGACAGTTCTCTCTGCAGGAAGCAAGAGTTCGCGGACAGTCTCGGCGGAAGCCAAATATGACGTACAGTCTCTGCAGGAAGCGAAAATTGGCGGAATCGAGTATACCCTGTGTTTTATGACTTTCAATTAATAGCAGGAAGCATTCAAACTTGTCTACCGCGATGACGTAATTACTGGGCCAGAAGGGTCTGTCAAACAAATTTCATTGACTGGTCTCCCTAATCAGACTGGAGCAGTCTAATCAGGGTCTTCACTGTGTGCTGTTCTGCGTGCAGTGATTTAGGTATGGTCGGATAGTACGCTGCGTTCAGTACAATTATTCGTATCGCACAACCCGCAGGTTTGCACTATAATCACTTATAAAACGCTTATAACTCTTGAACCGCATGGGATATTTTGACAAAATTATGCATACTTATACATGTCAACATTGTCTAACGACTCGCATGCATAACAACCTTATTTGATGGACGAGGCTTTGCTGAGCACAAGTTGAAAATTTACGGCCAACTACTGAAAATGCTCATAACTCTTGGACCGCTTGGTATATTTGCTTCAAATTTTGTATACTTATGTAATTTAACATTACCTAGCCACTGGTTAATGGAGTAATTTCCATATCATTATCTCTAGCAGCTGGTAATTTTAAAACTCTGAAAGCGCTCGAAATGAAAATAGTTTAATTTACAACCAGCGTAGAACCAGATGAGGCGGCTCATAATGACAGTGGTGACCCCTACCCCCCCCCCCCCCCCCACCTCGCCCGCTTCTCTTGATCCAAGAAGCACAATATATCTGCCTAAGGAAAGCAATAAAACATGTACCACACGTCTGCCTCTGTGAACATCCTACAAGTGCCAGTACCTTAAACAAAGGCGACATCTTACCTAAGGCACTAGGCGGAGGCATCCGTGTCCTATGAACACATTTCTAGTCGTCAAGTTAACCTAGCAAAAGTCTCTCCACTATCCGCTTTTTAACTTCCTCACGCCTCATCTAAAGGTAAAGGTAAAGGTTTCCCATAGCCTATTCGCCGTGGGGCAGTGGGGTTAGAGACCCACTGTATCTTGGGCACAGCTGCCTTATCCTTCCCTGATTCGAAAAAGGTACCCATTTACTGCTGGGTTGACAGAGAGAGTTTTCCAGTCATCGCATGGAGACAGTGAGCCGCGAACTCACGACCTTACGGTGACTTTCTGCACAATAGCCGAACCACTCTAACCACTCGACTACGGCGCCTCATAGATTGTGTATAAGAAAAGGAAGACTCTTTAGGACTGCGCGGACGCGCAGGCTGATTTGAGCCTTGTCTCTTCGCGCCAAAAATATAATATCTTTTCATGCGACGCCAATCATTTTTTCTTGGGCGGAGTTATAGGGATCTGTTTCAGTGTGTGGGCTGGTCAGAGCATGCACAGTCAGACATGCCCGGAGGCAGGCTTTGGACGCAGCTGCTCATATAAATGAGACAGATCGCAGTTCATTTTGCATCGACTTCTGCGACTTTGATGAATTGAATAGCTCTTTCGAAGTAAGTGTCTGTTTGACAATTTCAGTTTTTAGAAATCCTTTTTTTTTCAGGCGATTTAAGGTGGAGTAAAACGAGTAATAAAAAATCACTTTCCTGGTAAAATAATATATCAACAAAACGGTCAGTCTTTCGGTTATCAGTAAAAGTATTTCTTTTGAGCACGATACAAATATTTCCTGTTTCATTGGGTTCATTAATAGATAAACTGCGCTCGATTTTACATAAGCTTTTTTTTTTTTTTTTTTTTTTGCATTTGTTTTGCTTTCACTCCCTTGCTACACTTCGAAAAAATAGTACATGCATTTTAGAAATAATTACAGGACAACTCTGAAATAGTCCAAATTGACTGTTAGCCAGTAGTTTAGGGCATGAAATTGCGGTAGAATATGTTTAAACAAAAATATAACAAATCTGGGAGAATCGCGGACCGCGATCGAAATCGTGTGATTGGTCCAAACAAAATCGATTGACGTAACAGTTACGTGCACGAATAAGAAAACTGTCTAGAAATCATCACGTGATTAAACAACCTAGTACATTTATGGATACTCTTCATGACTGGTTCACGATTTGGCTAATTTGCATGTAAGGTTTGAACTTATCTTTTCAATTTATAGTTATCGGTGTCATCGGTGGTGCCCCAACGACATCGCATGCAGGGGCGTAGCTAGGCGCATTTACATGATACGCACAGTGATGTTTTATACTTGTTGAGGGCAATCTAGGGGTATAGCTCTATGCTTTATCAATTTTTAGTGTCTGTTGGCAGTTGGTACTGCAATCTTTTCCTATTTACAAAATGTAAGCATGGAAATGCGCAGATACGTGTTGAAATTTTGTCAATTTGACAAAATTTCAATACGCATCTGCGTATTTGCGTACAGGTAGCTACGCCCTTGGCAAAGTTATGGGATAGCCTTGACTAGACAAGAATAGACTATTTGGGATTTCTCTGGAAAGAATGGAGAAATTGGTTCTTTTAAAGGGACACGTAAAGTAAGCCAAACGGTGGTACCACTCTATAATCGTTTTATGACCCTGTTATGTAATTACCTATTTGAGATAATGACAATGGGGTATTTCCTCTGATGAAATAGCAGTGCCAGTGGACTGTTACATAACAGGATTCTGACACCCAATAAAGGAGAATTATGTCTTTATAAGTAGTCCCCGGTTTGGAGGAGCTTGTAAGCCGTATGTCACAAACATTGCTTCTCTGTGTAAAAATAGCCGCCAGTTCTTCTGTAAAACATTTTTGAAACTGTTTATAATTGAGCCGTGACACGACAAAACCAACAATGTGGCATGTGCGCCCAGCGAAGACTCAGATCAGTCTGGGCATCAGCCTAGTCTGATCAGAGTCTTCACTTTGCGCTCAAAGGGTAGCTAAGGGTCTAGGCTACCTCCATGCGGGCAGCGAAGACTCTGATCAGACTGGGTAGATGCCCAGGCTGGTCTGAGTCTTCGCTGGGCGCACATGCCACTTTGTTGGTTTTGTCGTGTCGCGGCTCATTATTTTCTTTCTCCAGTTTACAGTTTATCAAGTGTGGATGACAGAGAAGAATGTCTTTTGCTCTAGCCTTTGTTTTGCTGTTGGGTGCTGCTTGCTCAGAAGGACAAGTACAGAACACAACAGATCCTGCAGCCTGGCGTAAGCTATCGTAAAACTATAAATATTGAGACATCAAAAATAATTGCCAGAATTGCCAGAATTATCCAAAAAAAAAAAAAAAAAAAAAAAAAAAAAATCATTTTACCAGTACTCCAAGGTACGAGAAGTATTTAAGGATACATGTTATGCCGGTACGATTTTACTTAATTCTCAATGAAAAACCTATGTTCTGACCCTCATTAGCACTGTCTCAGCGAGACTGTTTTAATAATTGGTCAAATAATATGTTTTAATAATTGGTCACAAATATTTTTTTTAGTTCCTTGTGAAGGTGAGTGTATATGTTACAGTGTCTGGCATTTGAGCCTTATGGAGCGAAAATCGTTTTTTTTTCTTTAACATTTTCATACTCATTTAGGCCCGGATCCAGGCCACCGCGTACTGGTGGGGCTCTGGATAAATGGTGGGGCTGGGAGGTGCCGAGATATATGTGTGTAGGGACAGGGGAGACGGGCTTGAAAACATATGACATAATTAGGGATCAATTTCATGAGAATGTTTGATATTGCCTTTTTTGCCTTGAAATCTATGTTGTGAATCTCTTTAGAATCGCCTCGGCGAGGCGATTCTAATGAGATATCACAACGTATATTTTAATCTAATCATATGGATAAACTTTCTCAAGCTGTCATCAGGTGACCCTTTATTAACTGAAGGTCTATATGTTGTACATAACAAAGAGGTCCAAATGGCGGGGCTGAAGCCCCAAAGCCCAGCCCCTGGATCCGGGACTAATTCATCAGTGTTTCCATGATAGATTTCGAGAAGCACTAAGAAATAGCGCTAAGGTTTATTGCAAAAGCAAACAAAATTCACACCAATCCGATTTTTTTTTGCTTTCGTTTCACTGTCTAGATGGATAAACCTTTATAGCATGAGCACGCCTGGTAAACTATCACAGGTACCTCCGCGGAGGTACCGACAAAATGTTGTGACAGGCATCCGTCGGAGCTACCTGTGACGGACCAAAAATAAACAAAAAACGGTAGGCATTCGTCTTTTTTTGATAAAATACATTATAACCAGGGGGTTTATTGAAAATCAAAGAATGCTATTCGACCCTTATATACATTAAGTTTTGTCACACAGTATATCCCCGGGAACTTTACATATATACAGAAGATATGACTTTGAAGTGGCTTAAAGACAGTCGCAAGTACTCAAAACAAGAACAAATCGGTTGTTTTAGGTCCTAAATGCACTTTTTTTTGCATAAGAATCTGTTGATCTGGATACACTGACGTAAAGTAAACCTCCTTGCCAAAATATAAATGCCGATAAACTCCAAATAAGGCTGGATCGGTGAAAAAACAACTGGAGGTGCCTGTGACGGAATGGAGGTGCCTGTGATGTAAGAAAATATAGCGAAAATCTGAAGATTTATAGCTGTTGCAAATATTGATATTCTTCATCTCTAGACCACTGCCTTGAAAGAATCGTTCATTTAACGTCGCAATTTAATCTATCATAATGCGAATATCAAACATAGTTTTGTTAAAACGACAGACAATGATCATGAACTTATACAATCAGATTCTACATCCTGCTCTCAAAACCAAGATGGAAGTAAGTATACGTGGACAATAGTTCATAAAAGACACGCATGGTAAACGGAATAAAGAGCTCTTTCCCAGACAGGTGGAAATTCACCTACCCCAAATGAAAACAACGCTAACTTCTGTTTTCCTATTCTATATTTATACCCCCCGCAAACTGTGTTTGTGGGGGGGGGGGGGGGTATACTGTTTTGACGTTGTCCTTCCGTCCGTCTTTCCGTCCGTCCGTCCGTCCGCAACGCTTTAAATTTGCTCCAATTCGTTTCAAATTTTGTCCATAGATGCAGCATAAGAAAATAGTGGATACGCGTTTTTCAGTTTTTCCTGGAAGGTTTTTATTGCGGAGTTATGCCCCTTTGTATTTTTCGTGAAAAAAGTTTGTTATCGCAACTCCTCCTAGATGGTTTGACGGATTTTCTAGAATTTAAGTATATGAACAGATATTGGTATGAAGATGTGCATTAGGGTGTTGATTTTAAATTCTGCCCCTTTTTGCTTGAATTAGTCCCCTTTTTGATATTTTTTGCCCTATTTTATAGGGTTTTTGCATTAAATTTGATCCAATTTGTTTCAAAGTTTGTCCATGGATGCAGCATAAGAAAATAGTGGATACGTATTTTTCAATTTTTCCTGGAAGGTTTTTATTGCGGAGTTATGCCCCTTTGTATTTTTCGTGAAATAAGTTTGTTATCGCAACTCCTCCTAGATGGTTTGACAGATTTTCTTGAAATTAAGTATGTGAACAGATATTGGTATGAAGATGAGCATTAGGGTGTTGGTTTTAAATTCTGCCCCTTTTTGCCAGAGTTATTCCCCTTTTTTGATATTTTTTGCCCTATTTTATAGGGTTTTTGCATTAAATTTGCTCCAATTTGTTTCAAATTTTGTCCATGGATGCAGCATAAAAAAATAGTGGATTCTCAAAAGGGTTTTCCAGCTTTGTTGTACCCCTTTGTTGTCTTGAAAAACAGAATTTGTTGTCGCTACTTCTCCTAAACTGTTTGACTGATATTAAATATGTGAACACATATTGATATATAGATGTGCACTTGCAGTCGTCATAACATGTATGCTGTGTAAATGTAAAACTTAAATGACAAAGCTGCATGCCTAACTGTTAAATGCAGGGGGTAGTTAGTAAGCCATGCTTACTGCCACCTCTAGTTTAAATTACAAAAGTAAACAGAAAGCAAAGTGGGCAGCTGTACAGGACCTTACTGCCAGAAGACTACAGAATAGCGGACATAAGAACACGTAACACTGATGCTTCACAACAGAAATACAAAATCCAAAGCAGATCATCTCAAAGAGTTATTGTCCGTTTTGTTTCCATATCTGTCAGTCAAACATTGACGAGTTGTACGTAGCTGTTGAAAATTTACTGCCTAATTCAGTGTTAGAATAGTTATGAAATGCACTTAAATAAGAGCGTTTTAGTGAATGGTGATGACTGCCTGCTAGTCATTCCAAATCGTTAGAAATTGTCGAGGTCACACGCCATGCTAGCTACTCGAAACGTTTGCAAAAACAACGTTTCAGAAGATGACTTTTATGTAGTAAAAGTGCTCTTTTGTTACAAAATTTGATGCAGTGGCTGTTCGGAGACTTTGAATTACACGTTATTTACAGTAAGATTCCGATCACTTCAATATACTAAACGCTGTAATATTGACAACATGTCACCTGCTGATGATGTAATCTGTAGGCCTTATGGATGTATTTAGATTCTAGCGCCAACAATTCAAAACTACCCAGACTGAATCACTTGTAGCACCTATCACTCCAGTTACCACAAAGTTAACACATACAGCGAGCGTCATACGACACTTGCGAGCGACACATATGAGGTACCAAAAGGATCAACACTATAGATACCTGTACGTGTATGCCTGTTGACGGGTAACGGCAATTTTGACAATTTGACACATTATACGTGTAGCTGGCATGACGTATGACCTCGACAATTTCTGACAAGTTGGAATGACTCACAGCCAGCACCTCCCGATCACAGTCATCACCAGTCACAAAATGTTGACTCTTATTTAAGCGCACATTTCATAACGATTCTAACACTGAATTAGGCAGTTAATTTTCAGCAACTATGTGAAATTCGTCAATGTTTGACTAACAGAAGCGGAAACAAATTGGGCAATAAATCTTTGAGATGGTGTTTTAGAAATTTTAACATGGAATTTCATGATATACGCATTATGATAGCTTAATGGGACGTTGAATGAATGATTCTTTCCAGGCAGTGGTTTAGAGAAGATGTCAATATTTTCAGCTGCAATAACTATTCAGATTTTCACTATATTTGCTTACATCACAGGCACCGCCACACCATTGCAGGCACCTCCAGTTGTTGTTTTGAAAAATCAAGCCTTATTTGTAGTCAATCGACATTTATATTTGATCAAGGAGGTTACCTTAACACCAGTGTGCCGAGAAAAACAGATTCGTATGCAAGATCACTGCATTTAAGGCCAAAAACGGCCGAATTCTTTACGTTTTGAGTACTGTGGGCTGACATCAAAGCCACTTCAAAAGTCGTATCTTTGGTTTATATGGAAAGTTCAGGGGGATATAATGTGTGACAAAACTTTATGTCTATAAGGGTCGAATAGCACTTTCTGATTTTTAATAAACTCCCTGGTTGTTTTATATTTTGTCAAAAAAGAGGAATACCTACCGTTTGTTGTCATTTTTTGGACAGTCACAGGCAGCTCCAGGTGCCTGTCACAACTATTTATCGGTACCTCCGCCGGAGGTACATGTACCTGTGATAGTTTACCAGGCGTGATGAGGAAAAATTAAAGACGCCGATAGAAATGTCGAATCAGTCTTTTCAAGTGACGCTTTGAATTTTTTTAGTCAGTGCGTAGAAATACAATTACGTTTACGTGCAAATTTTATGATGTCACTTTCATTTTACGTTTCGTGACGTCAAAATGCCAGGCGCTGTCACATGTTATAGCCTTGGTCCGCCGTCCATCGTCGGCGTCGTCGTCCACACTTTTAAACATCTTCCCAGCCAGCAAAAACTATGGGACCCACAAGGGCCCCATATGGGATTCTATATGGTCCTATATGGTAAACCCATATAGGACTGAGATGGGATTTGCAACAGAGATCCATGTGGGACCGACATGGGCAAACCCATATGGGTCACAGACGGGAATCATATAGGTCCCATCCCAGATTTGGCCCATGATCATCCCATTTTTGTAGATAGATTTCTTAATTATTTTTTATATTTTTGTGTTATTAAATTTTTCAACAGCTTCCACGAGATGTGGAAGATGTCAAATGAGCAGAAATGCACAAGTGAAGTATCCCATCATCGCTCACAGAGCAATTAGTGGGAAGTTATTCGAGATGTTCAGTCCATTCTACATGGGTAAACTTATTGCAGGAAAATATTATTTCCAGTAGATTTTGAATTTTGATGGCACATTTGTTATAAGATTGATTGATTGATTGATTTGTTGTTTTACGTCCACGGTAAACAGCTATGGTCATGTCGGGACGGTCAGTTAACTAACCACACTATTCCTGGGCAGGCTTAGACCGTCTAAGCGGTTAACCAGTACTGAGTGCACATATTTTCGCCAGTAACTGACTACTGCCTTTCTTGAATCAGCGGAAGGACAAACGAAAGTATGTGGCCAGACCAGGTATCGAACCCAGGACCTCTGACTTATGAGTCAGGTGCCCTACCGATTGCGCTACGCGGCCCGGCCTTGTTATAAGAGATACGACGTAAACATGGTAAATGACCAACAAAAAAGATACAAATGGTGAAAAAAGTATTGAACTTGATTGAATTTATTTTCAGTTTTGTTATTTAATGAGTATATTAATTGTAATTAGATTTTTTTTTCAGGTATAATGTGGGCAAAATGTGGGTTTACCCATATGATCTTGTGGGACCAATATGTGGGACCACTATGATAATGATTGGATATAAAATTCCATTAATAACCACTTAAACTGTCTTGTAAAGAGAAATAGTATAGGTGAAAAATGTGGGACCAAAATGTTGGACCAATATGCTAATGATTGGATATAAAATTCCATAAATAACCACTTAAACTGTCTTGTAAAGAGAAATAGTATAGGTGAAAAACAAATATAAACATTTTTCTGTCATGAGGACAAAATTATACGTGTTTAGAAAATAAAAAGACCAATAATGGCCCTATGTGGGTCCCACATGGGCTAAAGTTCCTATACGGGACCTACATCGGTCCTATTTGGGCATTATGCCAAGGTTCTGCACATATGGGACCCATTTAGCCATGCTTGCTGGGGTCTTCTCAGAAACCACTGGGCCGATTGAAGCTAAATTTCATATGGAGCCTTAACAGGATAGGAGGAACGAAACTTTATATATTTGGCCCAGGTCACATGACCAAGGTGACCGCCATGTCCATATATATGAAACACTTAAAGAAACCTTCTTCTCCAAAACCACTTAGCCGATTGCCTTGAAACTTAGCACGTAGCCTTTTGGACTCTTGTACTACAAAGTTTATATAAATGGTGACCCTGGGTTGATCTTGACATATTTTATGGCAAGGTCAAATTTGGTCATTTAGGCTTTTGACTGGGGAAAGCTGAAACATTGCATTTTTCTGTTGCTATTGTGCTCTATGATATGAAAATGCAGTCACTGACTTCAACCCCTATGGTTATTTAGTGACCTAGGCCAAAGGTCATTTGTTTGGGGCCGTATTTTTAAAACGACTTAAGTGGTTGCTATGCTGCTGCTACGGCTAAATTTCTTTGAAGGAGATTCCCTACAACTATGCAATTTGCTCTGGAGGAACAGTCTTTCAAACACTGTTCCTCCAGACCAAATTTCATAGTTGTAGGGAATCTCTTTTATTGAAATTTAGCCTTAGCAACAGCATAGCAACGACTTAAGTGGCTTTATGAATACGGCCCCTGTTGTGTGTCAACATTTTCATAGTACTTCTCCTCAAACTACTGGGCCAATTTCAATTAAACTTCAAATGCAGCCTTCAGGAAAAGCGGGAAAGAAAGTATATATATTTGGCCCAGTTCACATGACTAAGAAGGTCATATATAGCAAAAAGCTTAAAAAATTGTCTTCTCGGGAACCACTGGGCCGTTTGCCTTGAAACTTAATATAGCATGTGGGTCTCTAGTACTACAAAGTTTATATAAATGATGACCTTGGGTTGATCTGGACCTATTTTACCGCAAAGTCAAATTTGTTCTCTTAGGCTTTTGAATGGGAAAAGCTGAAAAGTGCAGAAGCAATGTTCTATTCTGCAACAATCCACTGTTTTGGACTGCGAGAGTCTAATTGCTGGCGTCATTGACAGTTTCTGTAGTGACGATGTTTGTGATATTTTGGTGTGGCTTCTCGACGTTAGACGGTGTAACGTCTTTTTTCTCTCTTAAAATCATGAACGCGCTCATAGAAAGCTGGAGAATTCAAAGAAGAAAAAAAGAAAAAAAAAAGAAGAAGCATTTTTGAGTGTTAGAATCAAAATAGCTCAGCTCTAACATTGAAATGTTGAGTAATAATTCACTGTGTGTCGGTTTGTTGTAACTAGGTATAAATGAGCCGCGACACGTGAAAACCAACAATGTGGTTGTGCGCCCAGATTAGACTCAGATCAGCCTGGAGATCCACCCAGTTTGATCAGACTCTTCGTTAAGTACTCAGATGGTAGCTAAGGGTCTAAGCTACCTTCATGCGGACAGCAAAGACTCTAATCAGACTGGGCGGATGCCCAGGCTGAACTGAGTCTGCGCTGGGCGCACAACCACATTGTTGGTTTTGTCGTGTCGCGGCTCAAATATAATGGTATTGGTGATTCTTTCTAAGGCAGAATTCAGCCTGACGGAGGCCATCCCTCTCCAGGCCGAAATCTACGATTATTGTATGGCTCGCCTTTGTCATGAACACATGGACGTTGATTCTAAAGAGTTCCTCCGCCCTGGCCGTTGACTTCTTCTAGGAAGACTTCCGCCCAGTGATGTTGTGTTAACACCACCCCTTGTTGACCCATAGGGTTTGGAAACTCATTGAGGTGGGAGCGTCTTATTTCCTTCCATCAAGTCGTTGGCTTGCCCACTGCCTATAATATAGACATGAATACTGAATCGCTTTGACCGCGTTTGCCGGTCCGGGTAGCGCAATCGGTAGGGCACCTGACTCGTAAGTCAGAGGTCCTGGGTTCGAATCCCGGTCTGGCCACATACTTTCGTTTCTCCTTCCGCTGATTCAAGAAGGGCAGTTGTCAGTTACTGGCGAAAGTATGTGCACTTAGTACTGGTTAACCGCTCAGGAGGTCTAAGCCTGCCCAGGAATAGTGTGGTTAGGTTAACTGACCGTCCCGACATGACCTTAGTTGTTTACCGTGGACGTTAAGCATCAAATCAACCAACCAAAGCCATTGCGTTTTTTGAACGGGCCAATGTTTGTTATAATATTAAAGAATAATTTACTGATCAAAGGAGCCTGCATCATGTCTTTACAATCATCGTCTGTACGGCTATTGGTCCCGACGATCCAAGGCTCGCTCGATGGAAGTCTGTTATGAGCCGGATGATGCGTTTCTTATTGCACATTGTGGCGCGTGTATCGTAAAAGGCGATGCGTTTACACATAAAATGGCAGTTTCGTAAAATCATTCATGTCCACACGCCATAAATACACATCAAAGTTTGTTATGGGTTTGTTTTGCGTCTGTTGTTTTTCTAAAGGTCATAAAAGGCAACTGCAGCGGTATTTAATAGCTACAACTGCAACAAAGAGCTTAGGAAAGTAGTTCTAAAAGCCGGTTCCCGGTCGTACATTAATAACTAATCTCTGAATGTTATCGGGAAGGTAATCAATCTACAGAGATTTATTTCCCTAGAGGAAATAAATCCTGTTAGAGAACTGGGAAATAGCATATTTATATTGACAAGATCCTTGTATTTCTTCGTTAAGAATGTAATATAACTGCATATTCACCTCAACAAAGGTCAATAATTGTATAGTACCATATGACGTCGCTGTTATTCAATGGATAACGTCGTGTTATAAAAATTGTGTGACCACACGTGTAATAACACTTTGGCGCGTACACGTACATGTAACGTCATTTCAACCTCCATGTCAACAGTGCGTTTTCTTATTGAAATAATGGTCAGTTTAAAAGCGTAAAAATCCTGTTTAAAAGGATCATATGATAAACAGAATCTTACACGAGTGGTCATTTCATACTTACAACTGACTGATTCAATAAACTGTAAATATTACATTCTTAACGAAGAAATACGTTCGTGATATGATCTACTTTACAACTGACCTCCAAACAGTGAATTATTACTCAACAATTCACTGCTAGAGCTGATCTATTTCTTAAACAAAACTTTTACATTCATTAATAAAACCGTTTTTCAGAAAATGAAATTATCATTTTACTTTTTTGTTTCAGCTAGGACCGTCTGTTACCAACTTGGAGGAGCCTCTAAGACTTGCTTCAGCAACCGGGCACCGTTCAACAACGCTAACGGAAAGGTTCCCAAGTCCCCATCAAACATCGGTGCGTTTATTAAGGAGATAACTGTAATCAAAATTGTCGTTTGGGGAGGTACGAAAATGTGCGCTAACGCGTTGCAGTAAAACGATATTAGCGACCATTAAACTGACAATTTACCTCCATAAATGACTATTTACAATATAGTTATCCACATTTTAATAGTGTTTACCGCATTTTCACTTTTCAAAATGCACTGATTTCAGTGGAGTAAACGTAGACGTCAGCCAATGAAAAACGACCCTTTATAACAGCGTCAGATTTCAGGCTATACTGTCGCAAAATTTTCACGTTGTCCAATCAGACGTCGCGTTATGTTATGCATTTGAATTCGTCTTATGCAGAAATTCAGATCATAAGCGGGATAGCATTTGAAATATACGTACCGTTTAAATCCCAATCAACTCCCAGGCCCAGGCTGATCTAATAAACGCCAATGGCTCTTTTCCAAACGTAATGTTATACTGTCTTGTCGTGTCTTGACACGGAGATCAGCCTGGGTATCCGCCCAGTTTGACCAGACTCTTCGCTAAGCGCTTAAAGGATTGCTAAGGGTCTCTTCTACCTCCATGCGGACAGCGAAGACTATGATCATACTAACCGGAAGCCCAGATTGATATGAGTCTGCACTGGGCGCACAACCACTCTGTTGGTTTTCTAGTGTCGTGGCTGAAATGTGGAATATTTTGGCTCAACGATGCAGAAAAGCATTAAACTTCAGTGACACTTTATGTTCACACCTCTACAAAAGTCAATACTTGTATATTATTGACCTTATTGATGGCCTTCGCTTTGCTTCAGTCAATATGATTATGACTGTTCAATAATACTCCGTGTTCATTTCGCTGATTATGCAATATTATACATTTACCTTTGTTGAGGTAAATCTGCAATTTTATTGACCTGCAAACTACAAATTGAACGACGCGAAGCTGGGGTCAATATGTTATGATTGCAGATCAATAAAACTGCATATTCACCTCAACAAAGGTCAGTAATTGTTTTATCATAAGATTTCTAAATGCAGTTTCCTCTGATAGATATGACGATTATATGAGCTGCGACACGAGAAAACCAACAATGTTGTTGTGCGCCCTGCGCAGACTCAGATCAGCCTGGGCATCTTCCTAATTTGTAGGACCCTTCGTTGTGCTCAAAGGGTAGCTAAGGGTCTAAGCTACCTCCATGCGGACAGCGAAGACTCTGATCAGACTGGGCGGATGCCCAAGCTGATCTGAGTCTGCGCTGGGCGCACAACCACATTGTTGGTTTTCTCGCGTCGCGGCTCATATGGTATAATCTCGCAACGTTACGCCATTAATATTGATGTATCTGTAACGTTACGTCACGAAAATATTAATGACGTCAGCGTAAGTGTAATATTCACTGACTAATCAGTGAATATCGCAAAATATTGACTGGCATGTGACGTCGAAATAGCCAATGAACTTGGTTGTTACATCGTGTTCATATAATAAAAAGTGCTATTGAACAGTGTTAACAATTCATACTGACCTCAGCTTAGCGTCGATCAGAATGAAGATTTCTGTTCAATAATATACAATTATTGACCTTTGTTGAGGTGAATATGCAGTTTTATTGACCTGCAAACATCATATTGACCGACGCGAAGCGGAGGTCAATATGTTATGTTTGCAGGTCAATAAAACTGCATATTCATCGAAATAAAGGTCAACAATTGTTTTATTATATGATAATTCTAAATTCAGTTTCTTTAGATATTTATGATGGTACTACACGGTATTATCTCGCGACGTTACGCCATGAACATTAACGTAAATCAGACGTTACGTCACGAAAATACAATGACGTCAGCGTAAAAGTAATATTCACTGACAGGCCGGTGAATATCACAAAATATTGACCGGCACGTGACGTCAAAGCAGCCAATGAAATTGCGTGTTACATCTTGGTCATATAATAATATACAATTATTGACCTTTGTTGAGGTGAATATGCAGTTTTATTGACCTGCAAACAACATATTGACCGACGCGAAGCGGAGGTCAATATGTTATGTTTGCAGGTCATTAAAACTGCATATTCACCAAAATAAAGGTCAACAATTGTTTTATTATGTGATAATTCTAAATGCAGTTTCCTTTATCACGCTATAGGACCCTGACCTTATGCAATGTATTTTTCGAGCAAACAAAATGGCCGACGCGAGGATAACAGATGATGACACTGGAGATTCTACCGATGTAAGTTGCGTTTATTCTCACGTAGAACCAAGTAAAATGCATTTTAAGCTCAGTCTGTGTCTAGACCTTGTAAGTGCATGCAATTTTCGTTCAATCGACTTGTATGTGCAACATTATTAACCGAGAAAGGTCATCGCGTGGCTCTACTCACATATTCTGCATTTACTTGGTCATCTTTAAAGAGCCAAAAAACGTCTTCAAAAGTTAAATTTCGCACGTATTCTTGTCAATAAACGTCTTATTGATTTTACTTTGTAAAACGAAGAAGAAGTAAATGATACCTTGTAGAAGATTTGAAAAAATCACTGATTTTGTTCACTGTACACATACTTACAGTTCCAAAACCGCGTGCAAAACAGCTCAATTTTTTCGAGCAGTACTGGACGGGTATTTTGAGCGCATAATTTGCATTGAGCGGGTATTCTGAGTCAAATACTGTACGGGTATTCCCTACATTCTCTTTTAAACAAAGTCCTATGAGAGCTGAACAAGTTGCAACAAATTTCATGAAAATCGACCAGTTTATACAGAAGTTATAAAATTTTGATCGTCTGAGTTCAGAACGAGGCTGTGAGTAAATGACGTCATGAACTCACAATTAAAAATATAAAATAACTACCGTTCTGGTGCAAAAAGTCGCCAGTAAATAGAAAATATTTGATCTTTGTATTAAATATAATCAAAATTTACCTAAATGGAGTGGAAAAACTCGACCTACTTCTGTAAATAAGTATTTTCCGAATTTGGTCACGTGACCATGCTCTTTCAAAAAGGCGGCCGCTATAGGTAACCATTTTGAAATGTTCAGAAGGCCATATCTCTTAAACTGCTAGACCGATTTTCATGAAAATTGTTGCAAAATGTTCAGCTCTCCAAGACCTTTCTTTTGAAGTGCATGTCGATGTTTGTGTGCGCTTCCCTTTAACTAGACCAAGAAAATCGAGACCAGTACATTAATGCCTCCGTACTCATACAGTTTTCACAATTGCCCAGAATATATAACAAGGGAGCACCGTTAACTCAATTTGTAGAGTGCCGGACTTTTGATCGCAAGGTCGCGGGTTCGATTCTCACCAGGGGCGACGGTGTTGTGTCCTTGAGCAAGTCATTTCACCCTCATTGCTTAGTAGGCTACTGGTTCAACCAAGGAAAACGTCCCGACATGACTGAAAAATTGTTTACTGGGACGTAAAGCCTCAATCCAAACAAACAAGATTATAACAAAGCACATTCTAAAATGTTATTTTGACTGACCAGTGAGCTGACGCGTCCTACACAATTAACAAAGTAACAAAGTATTGAAGAGATTTTTACCAGTTCTGTAGAGTGTCTACTTGTTTGAACAATATATGGTAAGACAACTCGTGCAAATGCTGCAACTGCGATTGAAGTATGAGGTAGTCTAAAAGCAGGTACCAAAGTCTATATAGAAGGTATTTTAGTACCATAACTAACAAGGCGTCCAATCTTCACACCTTTTATCTCAGTAGAGAAAATCAAATACATAAGCATAAGCATAGAGCGAAAGAGAGAGAGAGAGAGAGAGAGAGAGAGAGAGAGAGAGAGAGAGAGATTAAGCAGAAGGCTTGCTCAAAGCTTGAAGGTTACAGGGGCGTAACTAGGGGCAATTTTATAATACGCACAACCATGTTTTATTCTCTACTTCTTGAAGGGAAAGCTAGTATTTCAGCCACTTTGGTAATTGGTATTGAAATCTTGTCTAATTTGTAAATTTCAGCATGCAAATATGCAGGTGCGTTTTGAAATTTTGTCAATTTTGACAAAATTTCAATACGCACTTGCGTATTTGCCGTATAGGTAGCTACGCCCTTGCGTTATATTTTTATGGCGGCAAAAGTTGTCAACAGGGTTGCGATTGGCAATTTATCTTATTCTTTACAGGTTTCGGTAGAACACATTTCTTGTGAGTTAGCTCCCGATATAGTTTCGCATAGTGATGGTCTTATTTCTTTGCCTAAAGAATGTGCATTCGCTTTGATTGCCCTCGCTCAGAATACCCGTTCAAAATTTTCATCATAAAATCACTCCTTTATTACTCAGAATACCCGTTCAATGGAATGTGACCATGCTCGAAATAACTGACCAGGGCTGGGGAACATTTTGATTGTGTACAGTGGACTAAAATGTTGTTTTTCTCGTAAGTAAACATCTCTTTTCGACCAAATTTAAAGAAAACATCTTTTGTCTTGAATATCTTATTAGCCCATGCAATGAATAACCTGATCAATATTTTTAGTTCGCTGTTTTTATGATTTTTATAAAATATGCCGTCGATAAAAATGGTGAGCAAAGCACATGTTTATGCAACTCGAAACTAAAATGCAACAATCTAGCCAGTATTTGTTAAATCAAGACCACGCTATAGGACCCTGACCTTATGCAATGTATTTTTCGAGCAAACATGGCGGACACTTTCAACACGCCGGGAGTGGCCTCTCCGTACGAAGGTAAATTTAAAAGTTTTTATGTCTTATTTAGATAGTCATACTCATTTAGGTTTTAAGAAATAAGTTATTTTTCCTATCTGACGTCTTGATTCAACAAATACTGGCTAGATTGTTGTTTTTTAGTTTCGAGTTGCATAAACATGTGCTTTGCTCACCATTTTTATCGACGGCATATTTTTTAAAAAAAATAAAAACAGCGAACTAAAAATATTTGTCAGGTTATTCATTGCATGGGCTAATAAGATATTCAAGACAAAAGATGTTTTCTTTAAATTTGGTCGAAAAGAGATGTTTACTTTCGAGAAAAACAACATTTTAGTCCACTGTACACAATCAAAATGTTCCCAAGCCCTGGTCAGTAATTTCGAGCATGGTCACGTTCCATTGAACGGGTATTCTGAGTAATAAAGGAGTGATTTTATGATGAAATTTTTGAACGGGTATTCTGAGCGAGGGCAATCAGAGAGAATGCACATTCTTTTAGCAAAAAAAATAAGAACATCACTATGCGAAACTATATCGAGAGCTAACTCACAAGAAACGTGTTCTACCCAAACCTGAAAAAAATAAGATAAATTGCTAATCGCATCCCCTGTTGACAACTTCTGCTGTTATAAAAATATAACCTGTCAAGCTTTGAGCAAGCCTTCTGCTCTCTCTCTCTCTCTCTCTCTCTTTCGCTCTATGCTCTGCTTATGCATTTGATTTTCTCTATTGAGTGAAGATTGGACGCCTTGTAACTTATGGTACCAAAACACCTTCTATATACACTTTGGTACCGGCTGTTAGACTAGCTTATACTTCAATCGCAGTTGCAGCATTTGCACGAGTTGTCTTACCATATATTGTTCAAACAAGTAGACACTCTACAGGACTGGTAAAAATCTCTTCAATACTTTGTTACTTTGTTAATTGTGTAGGACGCGTCAGCTCACTGGTCAGTCAAAATAACATTTTAGAATATGTGCTTTGTTATAATCTTGTTTGTTTGTTTGTTTGGGTTGAGGCTTTACGTCCCAGTAAACAATTTTTCAGTCATGTCGGGACGTTTTCCTTGTTTGAACCAGTAGCCTACTAAGCAATGAGGGTGAAGCGACTTGCTCAAGGACACAACACCGTCGCCCCTAGTGAGAATCGAACTCGCGACCTTGCGATCAAGAGTCTGGCACTCTACCAACTAAGTTTACTGACTTAAAACGGTGTTCCCTTGTTATATAATTTGGGCTATTGTGAAAACGGTATGAGTACGGATCCATTTATGTACTAGTCTGGATTTTCTTGGTCTAGTTAAAGGGAAGCACACACAAATATCAACAGCACTTCAAAAGAAAGGTCTCGGAGAGCTGACCATTTTGCAACAATTTTCATGAAAATCGGTCCAGCAGTTTAAGAGATATGGCCTTCTGAACATTTCAAAATGGATACCTTTGGCAGCCGCCATTTTGAAAGCATGGTCACGTGACCAAATTCGGAAAATGCTTATGTACAGTACTAGGTCGAGCTTTTCCACTTAATTTAGGTAAATTTTGATTATATCTAATACAAAGATCAAATGTTTTCCATTTACTGGCGACCTTTTGCACCAGAACGATAGTTATTTTATATTTTTAATTGTGAGTTTATGAAGTCATTTACTCACAGCCTCGTTCTGATACTCGGAATACCCGTACAGTATTTGACTCAGAATACCCGCTCAATGCAAATTATGCGCTCAAAATACCCGTCCAGTACTGCTCGAAAAAACTGAGCTGTTTTGCACGCGGTTTTGGAACTTTAAGTATGTGTACAGTGAACAAAATCAGTAATTTTTTTTTCAAATCTTCTACAAGGTATCATTTACTTCTTTTTCATTTTACTAAGTAAAATCAATTTGACGTTTAATGACAAAGAATACGTGCGAAATTTAACTTTTGAAGACGTTTTTTTGCTCTTTAAAGATGGCCATGTAAATGCAGAATATGTGAGCAGAGTCATTCGATCACCTTTCTTGGTTAATTATGTTGCACGTACCAATCGACTGAACGAAAATTGCATGCAGTTAAAAGGTCTAGACACAGACTGAGCTTAAAATGCCTTTTACTTGGTCCTGCGTGAGCATAAACGTAACTTACATCGGTAGAATCTCCAGTGTCATCATCTGTTATCCTCGCGTCGGCCATTTTGTTTGCTCGAAAAATACGTTGCATAAGGTCAGGGTCCTATAGCGTGAAGACGTCAGATAGGAAAAATAACTTATTTCTTAAAACCTAAATGAGTATGACTATCTAAATAAGACATAAAAGCTTTTAAATTTACCTTCGTTCGGAGAGGCCACTCCCGGCGTGTTGACAGTGTCCGCCATGTTTGCTCGAAAAATACATTGCATAAGGTCAGGGTCCTATAGCGTGTTTATTATTTATAATGGTACTACATGGTATTATCTCGCGACGTTACGCCATTAACATCAACGTACATCAGACGTTACGTCACGAAAATACAATGACGTCAGCGTTAAAGTAATTTTCACTGACTGGCCGGTGAATATCGCAAAATATTGACCGGCACGTGACGTCAAATTAGCCAATGAAATTGCGTGTTACATCTTGGTCATATAATAATATACAATTATTGACCTTTGTTGAGGTGAATAGGCAGTTTTATTGACCTGCAAACATCAAATTGACCGACGCGAAGCGGAGGTCAATATGTTATGTTTGCAGGCCAATAAAACTGCATATTCACCGAAATAAAGGTCAATAATTGTTTTATTATATGATAATTCTAAATACAGTTTCCTTTGAAATTTGTGATTGTACTACGAGTACATGGTTTCATCTCGCGACGTTACGACATTAACATTCATGTACATCAGACGTTACGTCACGAAAATACAATGACGTCAGCGTAAAAGTAATATTCACTGACTGGCCGGTGAATATCGCAAAATATTGACCGGCACGTGGTGTCAAATTAGCCAATGAAATTGAGTGTTACATCTTGGTCATATAATAATACTAAATGTTCACTCCTTATTGTATATCGACTATAACGTTATATTACCAGGAATACAACATTGTGACGTTCCATCGACGTCGTTAAAACTTTTTTTTCAAAATGATAAATAAACCCAGGGGCCATCGATACTGACGTCAGTACATCACCATTAAGACGTCATATGCATTCTGGAAAGATGTCAATATTTTTTACAAGTACTACAGTGGACTCGACAGTATCGGATCAAGTTCAACAAAACTCCTGTTTTGTTGTATATGAATTCTAATATTATGTATGTTATTACACATAACATTTGCAAAATATCCCTTCTATCTATCCATGTCAAAATATTTACGAAATTTATTCCTTTAAGGGCAGATAACCTATCCAGACTTACAGGAGGGTCTTACGACAGTAACGAATCAGTTGCGACAGTATCGGATCATATGATATTATTTTATAAGAGAGTTCCTCCGAGGCGCTCTGACAAACAACATAGCCTCAATAATTTGGCTACATAAACAGTTGGACCTATTAAACCCTGAGAGGAAACTTTTACGGCCTTTCAATGATATTTTTCACGTGGCCCGTCACCAGCAACGTTAGCTAACAGTTGAATGTGTACATATGTACAAGCATGTCAATAATTCTTAACTCAATTATTCCCTGCGCTCCTTTAGCACGGAATTACTCAAACAGTATAGACCATAATCCGACTTCGCAAAGAATACACCCTGATAAGACGGTAGCGTCTGATCAGGATCAAGACATTTATGGTGATTTTCCGCCTTAGCACTGGAATATCAATGCAAACAGAGTATGAACACTACATGGTCATTCAACGAGTTCTGCTGCATTAATCTGAGTCCACGCAGTGTACAAATGTCCAGCTGATGAACACAAAACATTAATGGGTTCACAAACATGCGAGCTGATGTCGAATGTTTCTTCAGAATGTTTAGCGGAAGCTTAGATGTGCTACGCATAACCGTCATTATCAGACGGTAGTGTGTGGGGCGTGAGATGGGGGATAGTTTACAAAAAAGATGTTTTATTATTTTTTATACCGATCTTTTTTTAAAGAAGACACGGCAGTCATTCAGGTAGTTGATTTATGACTTACTTTCAGCACCAAGCCTGCATTTGACATAAAGTTTTCCAGGTAATGCCTGTATTTCAGTTCAACTTATATAATGATCCGTTACTGTCGCACATTGGTGCCCAACTTTTCAAGTCTCTAGCTTCATCAAATACTAGGATGTCACGAAAATAATGAATGTCTGCAATTTGAGGGATGCCAGGACACATTACAAAGCAGAATCGGTTTCAATCGCCTAATTATAAAATTGTGTAAACAACCGAAATTTGTTTTGGGAGTAACGAGCAACAGACAAAATGCAAGCGCCGCTGAAGAGGGGTCAAGCTTTTCAACAACTCTGATTTGTTTCACAGCCGCACATTTCGATTGAATATTTCACCCTGCACTTTGTCATTGGTTTAACTCGATGACTGTAATATAATGGTAAAAAATATTTGCTTCATTTGTGAGGAAAATGGGTGATAACATAAGGGTGATCCGATACTGTCGATGATCCGATACTGTCGAGTCCACTGTAGTTGGACTTTATCATGCCAATGTTTATTACAGGTACGACGTTTAATCTAAAAACTAGGTCAGGCGACACAATTGTAACGGAAGAATTGTCTATAGGTTCTCTTGCTCTGGAGACGAAGGATACTAAAATCATCGTGCATGGATTTTTTGATTCACAGAATGCCGCTTGGGTTAACGAGCTCATTAACGCTTTCCTTGATATGGTAAATAGTTTAATCGCTTTCAACAAAATAGTTAAGGCTTTCCTTGATATGGTAAATCTTTTAATATGGCTCAACAAGACAGTTATCGCTGTGCTTGATATTGTAAATCTTTTCATTAGATCAACAAGATAGTCAACGCTGTCCTCGATATGGTCAATCTTTTAAGCTGATTTAACAAGAACATTTATGGTAAGGTAAACCTTTGACTAGAATCAAAAAGACATTCGACGTTTTCCTTAATATTGTAAATCTTTTAATCTGGGTCAACAAGATAGGTAACGCTTTCCTTGATATGGTAAATCTTTTTATCTGGATGAACCAGATAGTTAACGCTTTGCTTTGCACGGTAAATTTTCCCCCCTTTTTACATAATGTCCCATAAAAAGGTTTATCATAAGACGTCGCATCTGAGAGTGTAATAAAGTCATGCATTAAAATCGGTAATCAACTGGTAGATTTAATATGGAAATTATGTCGTAACATTATGCGTGTACGTCCATAAAAACGTCGCGTTTCCTAATGGCGAACTTGTGACGTTTTAATACCTGTTCTCTGTAACCATCGAGAATGGTGGCTCACGCCTAGTCACAGATTTTAATGAAACTTTCTGAGCATGTTCGTTGTCACTCAGAAAGTAAATATTGAAATACAACTACCTATATTTTATGGCCCGTTTCCATGGTAACGGAATTTATAATTTTTGACCTGAAACTCTTAAAAAATCAGTGAAAATTGACTATTTTTGCACAATTACATCTTCTAAACTGTATATATTTATTGTAAATTGTAAATTGTTCTTTCAAATATTACTCAGGATAAATTCTATAGCGAGTAACTAAAACGAATTCAGTTGACTGTAGAATCGCACATGTGCTTCAAAGGTGGGTGGGGTATCAAGTTATTGAAATTCATCGTTTTTCATCATTTCTAACCCAATATTCCAAAGCCCCGCGGGCACTCTGACATATATTTACATATTCACTCTCAAGAATGCTACTTCATGTATAACATTATGGAAAAACATGTGTGGGAAGTTACCATCTTCTTATCGTTACCATGGCAACAATTAGGTTACCCTTTTAAAAACCAAAAGTGGAAGAATCACATTTAAATAAGCCTTTGTTCATCCAGACCACTTTAATACTGCAATATGTTAGTAGATAAATACAATTTAGTAGTCAGTTCTTTGCTTTACTACCGTTTATTGATTGTGGGCCCAGATGGGAAGGTGTTAAGGGTCATTTTAGAGGCCCGAACAGGTGAAAATTTTGTGCCAAAAATAGGCAACAAGCCAGATATGGTTTACCCCTTCCCCTATCGGGAGTTCTGTAGAGTACAATTTTCTTAAAGCCTAGTATCTTACAAGTATTTTGCAACATGTAAGGTCTCCGGCGATTGTCGGGTTACGCAATAACAGCATGTTACAAACGTTACCAATCAAAAACATAAACAAGATAAAAAAAACTGTTGAAACTTACAAAATTATGGAAGTCACATTCACATTTTTAAAATCATAATATGGTCTATAAGAAAAATCCAGTAGCTACAAATTATGATCTTTGAAAGATCATTTTATCTTACATGGCGTTACATACGTTACATTTTTCTTTACATTTCATTAAAATTGCTGTTTTCATCCAAAATAATTTCTTCTTGTAAGAGTTCCTTTCCATATTAGACCATAGGTTTGTTTCTGTCTAAAAGGCAATTTATTTATTATTTCGACTCAGTCAATATTATTATCTTATCTTTTATACTTTGGGAGAAATAGGATGGTGAAAACACTACACTCTTAGAAAATATTTCATATCTCAATTATCACTTGCTGGGCCACAAGCCATCTATGGTTACCTCCTCCCCACCTCCTCTCCGTAGGAAGTTTAAAGGTCATGATTTACATAATGCCCAATGTCTTACAAGTATTTTGCATGTTACCCCTCTGGCAATGGAAGCACTATGCTGTAACAGCTTGTTAAAAACGTTACCCATCAAAACGGGAAATATAATATAACAAGAATTCCGCGGAATGCGGTGTCTCGCCTGCTGGCGCTTTGTCACAAAACAGAGCTAAATCAGCAAAGATGTATGCATGAACCAAGTATCTTGGCTCTAGCCCTTATGGTTTCTGAAAAACAGACCTAAACGCGAAAACTTGACAAAAAATTGCAAAGTCAGTCAACCGTAAAATGTTGTAAAGTCTCAATATCAATGATGACTTTTAGCTCTTCTCTTCCAGATGAATGCATTACCAAAGTTTCATGGCTCTGGCCCTTATTGTTTCTGAAAAACAGACCTAAACGCGAAAACTTGACAAAAAAATTGCAAAGTCAGTCAACCGTAAAATGTTGTAAAGTCTCAATATCAATGATGACTTTTAGCGCTCTTCTCTTCCAGATGAATGCATGACCAAAGTTGTATGGCTCTGGCCCTTATTGTTTCTGAAAAACAGACCTAAACACTAAAACTTGACAAAAAATGCAAAGTCAGTCAACCGTAAAATGTAGGTCAAGACTCAATATTGATGATGACTTTGAGATTAACTCATCCAGACGTATGCATGAACCAAGTTTCATGGCTCTAGCCCTTATAGTTTCTCAGAAAATGACCTAAACGCGAAAACTCGACAAAAAATTGCGCAGTCAGTCAACCGTAAAATTTAGGTCAAGACTCAATATTGATGATGGCTTTGAGATCTACTCTTCCAGATGTATGCATGTACCAAGTTTCATGGCTCTAGCTTATAGTTTCTCAGAAAATGACCTAAACTCAAAAACTCGACAAAAATTGCGAAGTCAGTCAACCGTAAAATGTAGGTCAAGACTCAATATTGATGATGGCTTTGAGATCTACTCTTCCAGATGTATGCATGTACCAAGTTTCATGGCTCTAGCCCTTACAGTTTCTGAGAAAATGACCTAAACGCAAAAACTCGACAAAAGTTTACGCCGCCGACGACGATTGGTTGGTTGGTTGATTTGATTCTTAACGTCCACGGTAAACGACTAAGGTCATGTCGGGACGGTCAGTTAACCTAACCACACTATTCCTGGGCAGGCTTCGATCTTCTAAGCGGTTAACCAGTACTAAGTGCACATACTTTCGCCGGTAACTGACAACTGCCCTTCTTGAATCAGCGGAAGGAGAAACGAAAGTATGTGGCCAGACCCGGATTCGAACCCAGGACCTCTGACTTACGAGTCAGGTGCCCTACCGATTGCGCTACCCGGCCCGGCCGCCACCGACGACACCGGAAAAGCAATACATATGTCTCGCCTCTGCTTCGCAGGCGAGACAAAAATATTGAAAGTTATGTAAGCACGGAAGTCACATTCACACGTTTAAAATTATAATATGTTCTAACACACGTGTAAGTATTCACCCTAAATAATGTTGGGTTAAGTATGCTGGTACATAAATCGCTGTTTCAAAGTAATTGACAAAAATACGAAAAAAAAATGAAATGTATCTTTTTTTTTTTTAAGAATATAACCTACAAAATGACGAGACTCTCAAGAAACCTTACATCAGCTGCTGAAGTCTTTAAATGTTATTTGCATTCCAATATATCTTAAGTAGACACTGCTGTACATGTAAATTTGAAGAAACACCAACGTTATGTGTTTTCAAACTTAAAAAAACATCGGATAGTGTATATTTGAAAGGCAGTCTAACAGTAACATGTTTGTAATATGTCTGAGGATAAGATTTGTGAGTAACCTGTTACCACAATATTAATTCCCGGGCTGCATAAAGCATTCATTGTTGTAGAATTACCTTACCACTGGTATTCAAATGGTAAATTTATCTCTTTGAAATACACAAGGGTTCAGCAAGACGTACATAGATCGTTACAGCTGAAGCAGTTCGATCTCAGTCTCACTTAAGAGTGACTTCATAAAAATGATTTTATTTTTAATTTTAATTAAATGAAGTAAGTATAAGTTAATATATGATGCAACTTTCATAATTTAGGTTTAGAGCATAAAAGGGATAAAATCAATTTTGCTACCTGTGCTGATTGATTGAGCCATTCAACTGCCCTACATAGAAATATGTGACTGTGACTGCCAGGTGAGGCAATCAAAAGCAGTATCAACTCGGCTGACCGGCATTAACACCATTATTGCTATGCTGTCAGTCGCTTCTTCAGCCAACAGCCTCTTTGCACAGTAAGCGCTTTGCATAGGTTAGAAAACGTGTGGCTCCTGTGATCATAACTTGCATGTTAAATTTTTATCTACGTGATCTGTTTACACAGCCCCCATCGAATGTATTGCAACATATTAACAAGATACAAATTTAAGGATTATAGAAATGGACATTGTTTATAACGCAAACAGCATTCTGTCATCATCCTGTTGGAGTTCTATTTGTGATTCTGTTGATACAAATATGTAGTTGTAACTACCAATGACTAAAGATGTTACGAAAGACAAATTTCAGTCAGACGATTTTCAGTATGTAAGCTTCTTAATACCAATTCTCTGTAAGCACCAGGTTTTTCAAGAAACGCAAGGTCGGAAGTTCTTCTTCAAACTTTGTCACTTTGTGTAAAGTCAGACAAAAACAAATAATTGGCATCTTATTTTTTCGTTTGCCTTCTCTTTGCCATGGTAACCGCATTTTTTCTGTTTTTGCAGAAAAAATGCCAAAAAATTCAATAGAAATTTGCGTTTTTCGCTCTTGTATATCACCGAGAATAGACAAGGCTGGATCAAAATCTCTTGAAATCTACAAAGTAGAGACCTATGTGATTATTATGAAACATCACAACAACTTTGTTTGAACGTTATTATTATATTTGTATATTTACTGGTCCTCAAATGTGGGTGGGGTAACCAGATATCGCAAAACACAGTTTTAGGCATTTTTATGCATCACTTTATAAAAACGCATACTTCTATGACACGTTTGCATACTTTAAAATAAAAGAGCAGACTTTCAATTTTTTGAAAATGAAAAAACAGAGTAAGGCACAGCTGACATCAGACCGTAACCATGGGAACAAGTCATACCACATGCAAAAAAAACACAAAAAAACGGAAGTTTACACTGAAACCACACTATTATAATCAAATTAAATGCATTGCAGCTATAATTACTGGTCCAAATGCTGTAGAAATATTAATTTTATATGGTTTGGTGAGAGTTTGGCACCTCAAGGGTTGAAAGTCCCTTTTGTATGCATTTAAAGGGACCAAAAAGGGGCAAAATATGGCCAAAATTACCATACATCACTGATAAAAAAATAAACCAGAATGTATTTGTTTCTAATATTAAAAGATTCTTTTATGAAGAAACTGCTATCAAAGCTTTTAAAAGCAGTGGCTTTACCTTCTCTGAAGTTCTATTTTTTATTTTTTTTTATTTTCGTCTTACTGCCTTTCTGTTTTTTTTTCTTCTCTTTTTTGCATTTTGTAGTTTTATATAACACAAGTCCGTGTATGTTACTATCTTTCAAACTCAACTGTAAAGATTCTATAAGAAAGATGCTGAGAAATGCCATCATGAAATACTTTGATTTTTGGTATAATAACCAAGTAAATAGCAAAACCAGGTTTGCATGTTCAGAATATGTCACGTTCTAAACATTACAATTTGAAGTATATAAAGTATTCTGTGTTTAATCACGTATAAAACACTCCTGATGAATCCCTAAAACTAATCGCGGATGAAAATGTAGATAGGCCCAAGTACACAAAATATCATAAGAACTGCTAGACTTATATTTGTTATTGTTTTCTACGTGAAAATGAAAAAAAAACTGATTAGAGATATCATAATGAACGATCTTATACATTAATGCTATTTACATCACTAATAGTATTAGCTTTTATGATAAAGAATAAACCAGAATGTATTTGTTTCTAATATTAAAAGATTCTTTTATGAAGAAACTGCTACCAAAGAAAATAAAATGATTTTATCTAAAAAAAATAGATTTTAACGAATATAGTCATAGGTAACATATATTACCGATCTTTATGGCCGAGTGAGATGCTTTCAAAATACTCTGCCATCGTTCCTTGCTGTTTTAATAGGCTAACAAATTCAATATTAAACTTTGCTGTTATTTTCAACTGCAACGGTGAAATTAAAGCACTTGAATTATACTGCAAGTGATAACTGCAAATATGGAACATTTGTAAGATGTTACTGTGTCCAACATCATATTTCTCACAAAATATATAAGATAGGATAATAATTTTTGCATATCAGAAAAGATGAATAAACTGCCTTTAATACAGTAATAAATATATGGTCCATTATGGAAGGAATAATTTACATAAAGAAATATTTTGAATGGAAATAGCAATTTTGATGGAGTGTAAAGACAAATATCTCGTATATTACACCATGTTAGCTAAAGTGATAATTTAAACATCATAATGTTTAACTACTGGATTGTTCTAATAGAATCTACTATAATTTTAAACATAGGAAAGTGACTTGTCTTTTTTTATATAATTTTCAATATTTTATGCCATGTTTATTGTGGTAATTGGTAACGTTTATAACAGGCTGTTACAGTGTAACACCCCATTCGCCAGAGAGCTAACATGCTGCAAAATACTTCTAAGATACTGGGCTTATAGAAAATTATGGTCTACAAAACTCCCCCTTGGGGGTAGGTAAACCATATCTGGCTCACGGCCTATATATTCCAGAAGTAAAATAAAAATTGTGTGTGTTTTGAGTGGAAATTTCCCTTCTTTCTCCTTTGGGGGCCCCTCTTAACGGCTAACATTAGTTTGTTCACAGCATCTTTTGTTTCCTCCTGTATTCTCATATGCAAAGTTTAAGATTTTGTCAATAAGTGCAACGGTTACATATGATTGGATTATAACATCGTAGAGATATTTCACATTTTCGATACCCCCGCCCCCTATTTTTGAGCCCTTTCTGTGCCCATTTTTCTGTAAAGCAAATGGCCTCAGAGCATACACAGTGTCATAACACAATGCATAATATGTTCAGAATAGCTTTCTAGCATATTTTGTGTTGTCAGTGCTGTTTTTCTAGAAATGAAACAAGATATTTATGAGTTTTTTTTATTGAAAATGTCACTTTTCGTCCCTTTTGGCGCCCCTTAATGGCATAAAATTATTTTTTTCACAGTATCTGTTGATTGTTAACACAAAAGTGATATTGAAATAACAATTCTGACTGTATGAAATTGTTCTTATCTCACCACATAGATATAAATGAATCTTTTTTTAACAATATTGTATTTTTGTAGTTTTTCAATAGGGGAGGTTTTGTTGCCATGGTTACGACTATATGATGGTAACTTCCCATACATGTCTTTTCGTTTTATGAATTTTCAAATCCCACTGTAAACTTTATTAGTATGCGTATATGTCAGAGTGCCCGCGCAACTTTGGTGTACCAATTCAAAAATGCCTTAAAATGACATTTTCTAGGATCTGCTTACCCCACCCACATTTCATGGTATGTGAGACTACAACAGCAATTCAGTAAGGGAGATATTAAGACTTATTATTATTTATAAAGGTCTGTATTTTTACAAACAAGACATATATAGTCCAAATAAAAGCAGTTTTGACAATACTAAAAGGACTAAAATGTCCAATTTTAAGAAATTTTTGGTTGATTTTTGGCCAAAATCTTTGGAAGCTGTTACCATGGCAACGGAAGTGTGAATGAATGAAACAGCGGTCATTCATTTGTTTTTGTGAAAGATCTCACACTGTCAGCAAGTTTGAACAAAATCTGAGTCCATGCGTGAGCCACCCCTATTATAAAATTCTTGGTGATTACAGAGAATTGATATTAATGGTTTAAGTGTCATATGATAAATAGAATCTTGCATTCGTGCTCCTGTATTATTGAATTTATTCGTGCTCCTGTATTATTGTATTTATTAAACTCATTGGAATAAAACCGATAAGATGCTCGGCATAGCCTCGCATCTTATCTTTTTCCCCAACTCGTTTAATAAATTCAATAATACATTAGCACTCATGTAAGATCCTCTTTTTATTGGCAAACAGTGTAGCCAACATCAGATGCAGTATGGCGCGGCATCTGCACAGGGTCTACACTTTTTGCATAAGAAACACGGTTACTTCCCTTATAAAGAAAATAAAAATAAACTAAACTAAAGACACCTTGAATGACAAAATGGATTCGGTGACGTCATCTGACCCATAGAATGTTGTAATCATATTCAGATATTGCTTCCGAAAGCGCTGGCAGAAGTCAGTTGTAAAGTAAAGTAAAGTAAAGTAAAGTAGTAAAGTAAAGTAAAAGTAAAAGTAAAGTAAAGTAAAGTAAAGTAAAGTAAAGGTAAAAGTAAAGTAAAGTAAAGTAAAGTAAAGTAAAGTAAAAGTAAAAGTAAAAGTTAAAGTAAAGTAAAGTAAAGTATTTAGCGAGGGTAGCTCAGTTGGCCGAAACCAGTCTTCCCTGCTCAAAAAGTAACATGTATATGTACAAATGCAAAGTAATGCAATTAAAGAATACAAGAAATGCTACAAATCAATGAGTATGAGTTTCAGGAAACATATCATATATCATGTGAATTTCAGAGCTGTAGATAAGAAGGGTATTTGATGATAATCGAGGGATAATTTTTCTTATTTCTCAATGAAACCATACGTTGTGACCCTCATCTGAACCGTCTCGTCGAGACGGTTCAGATGAGGGGTCACTTCATATGTTTTTATGCAGAATTAACAAAAATTATCCCTAATTATCACCAAATACTCCCTCTTATCTACAGCTCTGGAATTTGCGTGATTATGGCGATGGAGGTATAGGAGATAACAGGAATCCCCGGAGTGACGTCATCGGATGATCACGTGGGTAGATTGGTTGGCAAAAAGATAGCGACAGACAGTGGTCTTCTATGGCATTTTGCTTAGTTAAATTAACCTCTGAAATGCGTAAAATATAGTTTAGAAAGCTACGAATAAACAGAAACCGATAAAATCAGTGCAAATATTGTCTTAATCGCTTGTCGCGCGAAAAAAGGTAGTTATTCAATATTATTTAAAGATATTTAATTACTCGACATACATTGACTCGCTTCGGAACAGGACTTTTTCTCTTAATAACTTGGACTGAAAAAGAAAAATAAATAAATGAAATGAAAATACATAAATCGGAGGTACTAAAGACCAATACTTTAACCTTTAAACCTTTTTGGCAATCAAGTTGATTAGTAAATATAACTCGGGTAATAGAAAATGAAAGACAATAAAATATAGAAACTTGTATCCAACGAGAACTAATGCAAAATTAATAAAACATGTTGATCCGATTTAGGGATAAGAAAATGTAAAAAATAAATAAGTAAATGAATTCATAGTCATGACTGCGATTCAAAAGAGATCCAGAAGTAATGTCACTGCTGCTATAAAATCGTGCAGAATAAAGAGAGAGCAACAAAATTTCATATACATATACCTTATTCTATTTGCAGTACAGTCTGAAAATGTCATAAAATTATAGTGCATAGTAATCGAGATATCAAGATAGACAGACGGCATGGTAACGACACGCGCCGCACGTCAATGACGTTGTTGACGTTTCAGACGAAGTTTGGATATTGTGTCATGTCTTAAGTAGCATATTCATTGTTCTAGCATAGCACTATTATCTGGTCACCCATGTTTATCTCATCTTTCAATATTATTTGAACAGCCACGCAGCTCATGTTCAAGAATTTACAATATCTTCGAATTGCAGAACATCAATCTTCATATATGGGGTCCAAGCAAGATTGACGTCATTGTCTGACATTGCACATTAAGATCTTCCGGTGTTCGGACGATCCTCTAGCGACCCATCTGCACCCTTACAGCGCTGACTGCACCTTTACACAAGCCTCATAATCATGGTTATATAACCGCATGTCTAGTTAAACGACCAAATGTCTCTAATGGAGATATTCCTAATTTGTGGCAAAACCGCATATTTATCTGCAGATGCGTTTGTCGGAAATCAGAATTTTTTCATTTGGCAGTTATAAGCATAAGTACTACCTTGCGAACTTCAAACTGCAATGGCGATATAAAAGTTTCAACAGTGGGTGGCAGGAATATATTTCGTCGTCGTATCAAATTTTCAAATGATTTGGCGCGTTAGTTTGATTTTGATTTGGGTTTGCCTTTGAAAATTATGTGCATGTAATTAACGTTATTCTAACGTGCGGCACGATGGCGACGGTGGCATACTTTGAACGTCTCTATAACTGGAACGGGAAAAGATTCCAACTTTATATTTATTCTGTTAATCAGAACTGAATTACTGTGTATCTTGATATCATTTTCATAATAATGTTACGATGAATAAGCGCGCAATGGATACAGTGACATTACTTTTGGATCAACCCTTGTATAAGCAGAGAAACTTCTGTTTTGAAATTACTATCAGTAATTACCACATTATTTTGTCCGAGCTCATGACATCTGAAAAACAAATTCTCTCTCTCTCTCTCTCTCTCTCTCTCTCCGCTCTCTCTCTCTCTCTCATTG
The DNA here is from genome assembly GCA_963989385.1 of Ctena decussata. NCBI lineage: Eukaryota > Metazoa > Mollusca > Bivalvia > Lucinida > Lucinidae > Ctena > Ctena decussata. The sequence goes on along the minus strand of OZ022501.1, from coordinate 75,703,687 downwards.
TTTGCTCGTTATATTTTATGAGCGGACAAGCACATTAATATCAAAATATCATAGATTATATTAATCGTGTTTTATTTGATATTTAAATTAGCCACACCGCCAAAAAATATTATACAAGTCGATATGTCACTGTAGGACACCTGCGGCGTTTAATGATAATTAAAGACATTCCTTATCAAAAGACCCGCTGAATACCGGATACATTCATTTATAAACATTAAACAACCGGTTTAATTTCAAAATGTACACCAGATACGGACACATTTTTTAGAGTATCCATGCTAAAACGTACATCTAAAAGCACTTCATGTGGAACCAATTTAAATGAATTAGGAGAGAGAATAGAACAATATTTCACACTTAAATACCTACATTTCTAAGCGTTATCATTTATATATAAAAAAAAACATGCATCATAATGCGCAAAATACACGGCATGATTAATTACATAGTTTAACATCACCCAATAAACGTTCAATATATCGACTTTTTGCCAACCAGTGTGGGGAATACCTTGGAAGTCCTTATCGATGACGTCACCGCGTTTTCTCCTATATGAAATACAAATAATTAAGATGGTTGTCTTAAGAAACATGTTCACCTTTGATGTGCTTAATTACCTCATTAGTTTTAGAACAAGGAATCACATACTCCTTCTTAAAGTCGGACGTTGGTCAAGAACTGAATACATGTATATAGAATGAAAATGTAATTTCTGTCAAACAGAAGTCGGTGATGAATTTCATTACTTGCTCGTATACGCGGTAAATTAAAAAACGTTAGAAAAGAATATATTAAATCATATTACTATAGACGGTTAAATACTATCAAATATGTCAGTCTAATGAATAGCAAAAACAGAAAAGTCTTATCCGCATTGTCAAAATTTATCAAAATTATATATGAGCCGCGACACAAGAAAACCAACAAAGTGGTTGTGCGCCCAGCGTAGACTCAGATCAGCCTGGGCATCTGCCCAGTCTGATCAGAGTCTTCTCTGTCCGCACGGAGCTAGCTTAGACCCTTAGCTAGCCTTTAAACGCAATGCGAAGTCTCTCATCAGATTGGGCAGATGCCCAGGCTGATCTGAGTCTGCGCTGGGCGCACAACCACTTTGTTTATTTTCTCGCGCCGCGGCTCACTATGATGTTGCAAAATAAATGTAGTGCATCTCTATTTATGCTAAAAGAAACACTAAAAATAATTATTGAGATTATATATTTTTTGAAGCACTAGCAATTTACCGTAAAAACCATATGATCATGACATATATTGTCTACTTTGTGTGGAGTCCCGGTAGCTCAGCAGGTTAAGCGCTGGCCTGCTTAACTAGCGGTCCCGGGTTCGAGCCCCGCTGGAGGCGAGAATCTTTCAAATCGTAAACGGGGCTCCACTGCACACAGCCTTTCATAATCACCCTCCCATCGTCCTGATATGACTGAAATATTGTTCAAAAAGGACGTAAAATCGCAAGTCATCCTTCCATACATCTACTTTGTGTAGTCTCAGTTTCTTTATTTTTCTGTATAGGGGAGAGTCGGGTAACTTCGGACAGGCGGGTAAATTCGGACATACCATGGCAAACAGTGAAAATCCAGATGAGACGGCTCATCATGAGCCGTCTCATCAGGATTTTCACTGTTTGCCCTGTTAATTTTGTTTAAATTCCAAACAACTGACATATATGTGACAGTGCCTGCGATTTTGAACCTTGTGGAGGTGCGACGTTGACGTCACGAAACGTGAAATGAAAGTGACGGCATTTAATTTGCACGTAAAGTTAATTGTATTTCCGCGCACTGACTAATAAATTTCAAAGCGTCTCCGGAAAAGAGTGATTCAACATTTCTATCGGCGTGTTTAATTTTCTTCATCTACACTCTTTTAAGAATGTTCGCATTATAGATCTTTGAAAAAGAGATGTCGCGAACCAGATTATTAATGTTTATCCAGCTAGTATGTAAACTATATCCAGTCAGTGAAACGAAAACAAAAAATCGGGTGGGTGTGAATTTCGTTTGCTTTTGCAGTAAACCATAGCGCTATTTCCTTGTGCTTCTCAAAATCTATTCTGAGAGCACTGATAAATATGAAAATGCTAAAAAACAAAATTTCCTCGTTTCGCTCCATAAAGGCCAGACACTGTCACATATAGGAAACAATGTCACTGTCCGAATTTACCTGCTGTCCGAATTTACCCGACTTTCCTGTATATTAGGGAGATTTTAATGTGATCGTGGTGGACTGGAGTGAAGGCGCCAAACCTACTCTGAGACCTATAAATGGCTATTATCAGAGCGTTGCCAACACCCGTCTTGTCGGGGCACAGGTAGCTTTCTTCGTAGAGGCCCTGGAACAAGAAACCCAAATACCAGAAAGCAGTGTTCATATAATTGGGCACAGTCTCGGAGCTCATATTGCTGGATATGCCGGGAAAAGACTGACCGGCCTTGGAAGAATAACAGGTACTGAATAAAAATGCATCTTTGAATACTTACCATTATGTCAATGTGTAAACAACCCAAATGTATACGCTGCATGACACAAAATCTGTTGCATGCGACATGTCTCATCGTCTAACTAAAGCAAGCTTGTGACAAACAATAATCTCTCGATTTCTCAGTCAAATTTCATCCCCAACTACTGATATCTCAACGTAAATTTTCTGGTTCCAGAACATTTACTTTGAGATATCAATAGTTTTTAGATAACAGTAGTTGAAATGGAAATGAAAATAGGAAATGTCTAAACTGTATTCTTTGATATTAGAGGATATTTTGGGATATCAGTGTTCGTAATATCGAGGGTTGATTGTATGTTGCATGACGTGTGTCGTGCAACGTATGTCACGTCGCCGTGTAAGTCCATCTTTGGTTTCCCATTAAAATCGTCGAATGAGACCAGTTTTTTTTTGAAAACTTAAAAAGGGTATTGAGGGAAATAGGGCTTTAGTATGAACTGTTTCAAGTGATCTAGGATACTTGTTGAGAAAATGAATGCATTTTTAAGGTAGAGGAATACAAGGGAACCTTGAATTTAGTGGAACTTGACGAAAGCACTATGTATTTAAAAGGGTAAAATTCAAAATATTTTCAGTCATGTGTGATGCTGGGGACCCCCATCTCCTTCTTCCAGGGCCTCAGTTTTGCAATGCCCGTTTGGTTGACGTGAGCTAAAGAAATTGCCATTAGATGACAATGAGATAACCTATTAACCTATTAACTCTTTAAGCCCCAGTGACGAAATTAGCAAAATTTGCAAATAGCATAGATCCTGATGAGGCGGCTCATTATAGATCTACACTGTTTGCCCTCTTTTCTTTGAATTTTCAATTTGAAATGTCTCGGACAAGGCATTTTTTTTTTCATTTTTTTTGCAGACGTAAATTTTGTCGTCTGCTTTTTGGTGCTTAAAGAGTTAATGCCTAATGTCCCATAAAAAGGACACAGGCACAAAGTGCAGATTGTCTGATCAGGATCGACACTGTTTGCAATTTGCATAAATTTCTAAACTGATAACAGATCAATAAACAAGCCACCCATTAATAATTGAGCCGCGACACGAGAAAACCAACAAAGTGGTTGTGCGCCCAGCGCAGACTCAGATCAGCCTGCGCATTAGTCCAGTCTGATCAGACTTTTCGCTAAGCGCTTAAAGGGTAACTTAGGGTCTAAGCTACCTCCATGCGGACAGCGAAGACTCTGATCAGACTGGGCGGATGCACAGGCTGATCAGAGTCTGCGCCGAGCGCACAACCACTTTGTTGGTTTTCTCGTGTCGCGGTTCATTGATGAATGGACCCATCCAATGCATGCGGATAGAAAAGTCCACCAGGCGTAAATGGGTTAAATGGGAACGTGACTTAACTTTTGACGAGATGTATAGTTGACACTCGATATCTAATAACTCAAACACTGATATCTAAAGGCACCCACTTATATGAAAAAGATATAAGTGGAATATAGTGGACACATTTCACATTTTCTTTTACATTTTAACTCCTGTTATCTCGAACTACTGGTTACCTAAAAGTAAATTTTCTGGTACCAGTAAATTTACTTTGACATATCAGTAGTTTAAGATAAACTGCGACTTTAAATGGAATATAGTTGACACATTTCGTAATTTTCTTTACATTTCGACTCCTGTTGTCTCGAACTACAAGTATTTGAAAGTAGCTTTTCTGGTAACGAAAATTTACTTTGGAATATCAGTAGTTTGAGATGAATGTCGAGCTACTGGTATCTCAAAGTAAATTTTTCTGGTAATAGAAAATTATTTTGAAATGTCAGTAGTTAGAGATGAACTGTGACTTTGAGATATCGAGAACTGACTGTATATGCCAGTGTGTTCTCTTTACCAAATAGGTCTCGATCCTGCTGGACCAGCCTTTCAGACAGGCGATTCAGAAATTCGGATTTCGCCAACAGACGCTGCATTGTAGACTTATTGCACAATTCCTGTTGTCTCGAACTTTTGTAGCCATATTGCACAACTCCTGTTATTTCGAACTACTGGTATCTCAGTGTAAATTTCTCTGAGATCGGAAAATTTACTTTGAGATATCAATAGTTAGAGATGAACTGTGACTTTGAGATATCAAGAGTTGACTGTATATGCCTATATCTTCTCTGTTTTCTGTTCCAAATAGGTCTCGATCCTGCTGGACCAGCCTTCATGACAGGTGATTCAGAAATTCGGATTTCGCCAACAGACGCTGCATTTGTTGATGTGTTGCATACGGACTGCGGAGGTAGGCTAAAGTCGGGTAATTTCGAATAGCGGAAAGGTTTTGACCTAACGGGGACCTTCCATGCCCATATATATAAAAAGACCTTTAAAAATCTGCTCCTGAACCAACTGCCTGATGGTCTTGAAACATGGTATGTAGCATAAGCTACACGAGTATTACCAAGATTGTTCAAATGATGACTTGGGTTCACCTTGAATCTTTACGGCAAGGTCAAATTTGCTTTTTATGCCCCAAAATTTGGAGAAGTTGAAGGGGCATGTTGGTCCGTCTGTCCGTCCGTCCGTAACACTTTTGGCAGTTTGGAAACTCAAGAACCGCATATGCTAGGATCTTAAAATTTCATATGTGGTGTACATGAAAAATAAGCGGACCCGTATCTTTTCTTTTTTTCTGCCAGCCTCGTATTTCCAGAGTTATGCCCCTATTTCGACTTAGTCTGTGGTTCATTGTGAAAAAATATCTCAAGAACTAGAACTCCTGACGCTAGGATCATGATTTTTGCAGGATGACATTGCCCAAGGTGTAGATGATCTAATTAACTTTTGAAAAAAATGTGAATTTTTACCGAGTTATGCCCCTTTTTTCCGACTTGGTGCATTGTAAGCCTATGGAACCTTGTGAACAAAATATCTCGAGAACCCCTGACGCTAGGATTGTGATTTTTTGCAGGACGACATTGCTGAAGATGTAGATGACCTGATTAACTTTTGAAAAAAATGTGAATTTTTGACCGAGTCATGCCTCTTTTTCAACTTAGTGCATTGTAAGCCTATGGAACCTTGTGAACAAAATATCTCAAGAATCCCTGACGCTAGGATTGTGGTTTTTTGCAGGAAGACATTGCCTAAGGTGTAGATGACCTGATTAACTTTTGAAAATCATTTGTGAATTTGTGACCGAGTAATACCCCTTTTTCGGGTTAGTGCATTATAAGCCTATGGGATCTTGTGAACAAAATATCTTGAGAATCCCTAATGATAGAGTTGCAGGAAGACATTGCTCAAGGTGTAGATGACCTGAATAACTTTTGAAAATCATTGGTGAATATTTGACTGAATTATGCCCCTTTTTCGGAAATAGGCATTTTGTATTAGAACAAGCTAGTGAACAAGATAGCTGAGAGTAGTAAAGGCTGTGACAGCCTTTACTACTGCTGAGGGACCGCATAAGCTAGGATCATTATATTTGGCATGCAGGTTTGGACTAAGGAGTAGATAACTTGATTAACTTTTGAGCATATTTTATAAATTTTTGATAGAATTTTCCCATTTTCGGACATAGGCATTTTGAATACAAAGAAACTATATGAATAACTTACGTTCTTTATATTATGCATACAGTTACAGGCTAAGATGAGGATGAACTGATTAAAACCCCTTTCTGACTTAAACATTGTGGAATATACCTTCTTTAGAGGCAAGCATACGATTGGGAGCTTAGTGCTACATAAACACATTTTATAGTTGGTGATTTTATATGGGAAAATGCTTGAACATAAGGTTTCATGGAAATTATGTGGGAAAATGCTTGAACATAAATATTCATGGAAATTATGTAAGATTTTTGCCTTAAACTTGATATATAAAGTCATCTTAATGAGTACATGAAGGTAATTTTTTACCTTTGACCCAGGACTCTCATATTTGACAATTTCAAACATCGCCTCAAAAGCCACTGGGCTGTTACCTCACCCACTTTGAAGAAGATTGATAACGGGAAAGATTTTCAAATTAAAATTTAATTTTCTTGTTTCTGCCCTTGGTGGGCCATATATTGATATATTTGAATCAGTTATAGCATGTCATTTCTCTGGTAATAGTAATAATAGTCGAATTCTGTCAATTTTAGGTCATTTTTATCATATTTTAGCCAAGATATTCATCTGCCGTTGTCATATCAACGGGTATGCCTAGGGGTGAAATGAGTGTTGAGTCCTTAATTTTGTATAACAATAAGCAAATAAGAAAGTTTCAGCAAAATAGGTGACAGTGCGTGGCACAAATTTTAAGCGATTCAATTCAGTTCAATTCTCCTATCGACGTTCCCCAAGTGGCTCAACGGTACGTAACCATAGTTGCACACACATAGTTGCAAATTTTAAGCGCTTACAGAGAATTGGTCTTAAATGAGCTGCAACACGACAAAACCAACGAAGTGGCATGTGCGCCCAGCGACGACTCAGATCAGCCTGGGCATCCGCCCAGTCTGATCAGAGTCTTGGCTGTGCGCATGAGCTAGATAAGACATTTAGCTACTCTTTAAACGCAAAGCAAAGACTTTGAGCAGACTGGGTAAATGCCCAAGATGGTCCGAGTCTTTGTTTGGCGTAATGCCTCTTTGTTGGTTTTCTCGTGTCGCGGTTCAATTGTATTACTTATATACTTGCAGTTTTTGGACTAACTGAGCCTGTAGGCACCGCGGACTTTTATCCGAACACAGGCAAACAACAACCTGGGTGTGAAGCTAAGGACAGCCATAGGGGCTTTTTTGATCTGATCAAAGGTATGTCACGGATTGCTTAAAACAAAAACAGTTGAATTTGCCAACGCCGTGGGTCCAGATGAGGTCGCTCAAAGTGAGTTGCCTCATCTGGATGTCTGGATCTACACTGTCTGCCATCTAGTCGTTGAACTCATAATATAATAGCTTGGACGAAATATTTTTTCTTAAATTTTGCAGACCTAAATTTTGTCGCTACATTTTCGGCGCTATAAGGATGAAGAATTTTTACTCCTGCGGAGACAGTAATAAATCAAAGCTAGAGCAGGCAGAACAAAGATCGACCACCTCGCCTCCATCCCGTTTCTGTCTGTCTCTGTCTGTCTGTCTGTCTCTCTCTCTCTCTCTGAAAGACTGATAAATACACTGATTTGGCTCAAACATCGTAAGTATTCGACACTGCTAGTATGGAATTCAACGATGATAAATACACCGATCTGGCCATAATTGTAGTACATGTAGCTATCATCGTTAGTATTCCACATTGTCCTACTGGCAGTGTGGAATACTAACGATAATATATATATTACAATTTGGCCGAAAGTAGAGTACCCATCGTTTGTATTCCACACTGTCCTGCTGGCAGTGTGGGATACTAACGATGATAAATACTGCAATTTGGCGTAAATTGAAGTACATGTACCTGTCATCGGTAGTTTTCTACTCTGTCCTACTGACAGTGTGGAATACAAACGATGAAAAGTACACCGAGTAGGCTCAAATTATAGTACAAACCATCGTTAGAATTCCACACTACTCCGATTTGGCCCAAAAATGGTTTATCAAATGGTCTTTTAAATTAATGGAGTTTTCATCATAAGTTCCCCGCATTTAAGTATTGCCAAAAGCCCGGTCTTTCGGTTTGGTCACATTAAGAAGTTTCTGTAAAGTCAAAAACCGACTACATCAAGAAATGTGAAAACGTCTCTCTATAGAGACGTTTCTATATTTTTATGCCCCCGCTACGAAGTGGGGAGGGGTATATAGTTTTACCCTTGTCCGTACGTACGTCCGTCCGTCCATACGTACGTACGTCACACTTTGTACTGCTGTTCTTGTCTCCGCAACTCCTCCTACAGTATTTGATGCAGGGAGTTGAAACTTGCAACATAGTTCAGATATGCATTGAACATGTGCATAAAGGAAACAGAACTGTGATTTAGGTCTTTATTGCAGAATTATGTCCCCTTGAATATTTGACCATATTTCACATATGTACTACTGTTTGTGTCTCCATAACTCCTTTTACAGTATTTGATGCAGAGAGTTGAAACTTGCAACACAGTTCGGATTGCATTAAACATGTGCATAAGGGAAACGGAACTTTGATCCAGGTCATTATGGCAGAATTATATCCCCTTGAATGACATACATATTTTGACTGTATTTCACACTTTGTAGTACTGTTCTTGTCTCTGCAACTCCTCAAATAGTATTTGGTGTTGGGATTTGGAACTTGCAACACAGTTCAGACATGCATTGAAGATGTGCATAAAGGAAACAGAACTTTGATTCAGGTCTTTATTGCAGAATAATGTCCCCTTGAATAACATACATATTTTTACCATATTTCCATGGCTCATATACAAGCTCACCTTTTGTCATCGCTCTAATGGCCTCATTTTGGTATTACATCACAGCTATATTAAGTATGACAATACCTCGAACTTGTTTGCGTTTCAGGTTGGTAGGCAGAGTTGCTATTTTCAGAAAAAACTTGGGCATCGCTCTAGTGCTTTTATTTATGAATCGATTTTGATATAACTTCACATAAATGTTAAGTATAATAGCATCTTGAATAAATTACCATTTCAGCTCAGCGATCCAAGGTCGAGGTCACAGTTGCTATTTTTAGAAAAAATTGTATCATGCCTCTAGCCCCTTTATTTATTGACAATTTTGATGTAACTTCACCCAAATGTTTAGTGTGACAATATCTTGGACAAGTTCGCGATCCAGAATTTGAAGGTCAAGGTAAAATTTGCTTTTTTTAAGAAAATATGTAGTCATCCCTCTGGAATGATTTTGACAGAACTTGACACAAATATTTAGCATGACGAGATCTGGGACAAATTCATGTTTCAGCATTGTAGGTCCAAGGTCAAGGTCACATATGCTATTATAGGTACATGTAAATCTTTGTCATGGTTCTAGCGCCTTTATTTGTCAACTGATTTTGATATAACTTCACACAAATATTAAGTATAACAATATCTTGGACAAGTTCACCTTTCAGGCCAAGGTCAAGGTTACAGTTGCTATTTTTAGAAAAAAAAAACTTTGTCATCCCTTTAGCACCTTTATTTATTGACAGATTTTGATGTAACTTCACACAAATATGTTTTAACACATTACTCATCTAGTGAGGCATAGGGCGGGGGCATTCATCACCTTTAGTGATTGTCTAATTTTAAAGAAATGATTCAAAATGGAGTACCATCGTTAGAATTGCACTTATACCACCCTTACCTGCAAATGCCAACTTTAGTACGAAACATTTCGCAGTGAGAAAGGTCTACACTGGTAAGGATGGTATAAAATAGTTATACTATGGTTTGTCCGCCTATACGGGAGATAATCCACTCGCTAAAGCTCGTGGATTAGCTCCTCGCACAGGCGGACAAACCATGGTATAACTATTACATAGTCACACGATTGAAAGCACAGGCATTCAACTGCTGATATCTCGAAATGTGGAAACACCCCTTTCTAGAGATCCTACACATAATCAATACTGCTTAAAAACCTCCCTTTAAACACTGGGTGGTTGCTTAGTCCCGGTAGGCGGTGATTTTTTTCTGACAATTGTCAACGATTTTTCCTGACAACGGTCCCGGATTTTTTCCAAATTGACAATGATTTTTTCTCCGTGACGTCATAACACAAATCTGATGCGACAAAATGGTGAATTTTGTCAATTAAACCATTATTTTACAAATCTTAAGCGTATTCCTGGTAGATCTGAGGCAGATTAGATACAACAAAAATGTTTAACGTTGTCAACAGATAAATTAAATCCGGAAATTTTCAAGTAGGGTACATCTTGATGAACTGTCCGCTCTGTCTATGTCTTCGAAGTTTACCATAGGGAAAAGCTACTTTTAATCATAAATCGGTGTTGGGAAACAAATTATATTAATTTTTGACACTTTACAATGATATAAATGGGTCTGTCAGCAGATTCTAATTTTTCATAAGTCCCGGATTTTTCCTACATGTCTCGGATTTGCTCCTACAATATATTTTAAGCGCCTGATTTTTTCTGACAACGCAAACTACAAAATGAGTAGTCAGTATGATACTTTATTGTGCATAGATTGAATAGCAAGATTTAAGCATGTCTCAAACTTTAATTGTGGTTCATAAATGGAAGACGAAATACTTGTTGGTCATTAAAAGACCAGCCTTTTCATTATATGCAGACCATTCTATTGCTCCATATGTAAAACAATTACAATGGCAAATCGTGTAGTAAAGAGCTGAGATTAAAACAATGTTCAGTGGCCTTCCCAATGCAGGCGAGACTGCTGTACTAACTCTACCAACTGAGCGACGTGGCCACATGGTCGTCCAATGCCAGGAAAGCCCAGTTGGCAGAGCAGTCCTGATCATTGCCTCTCTTTTTACTCAGTAGTATCGAGAAGGTTGAAAACTCGAGCTCCACCGCGGCCAGGGTGTATTTTCGCTTAGGCGGCGTAGAAGATTTATATATTTTCTTCAAAATTGTGCGTGCGTGCCTCTCTGTGTGTGTGTGTGTGTGTGTGTGTGTGTGTGTGTGATTCCAATGAATCAATTTGTACTCACTATAACGTAGTTAATGTGAGGCTTCATAATTCTGAAAGTAGTGCACATGTCCAGCCGGTGCTGGAGCCCCGTAGGTTAAACGCTGGCTTGCTGATCTAGCGGTCCTGAGTTCGATCCCCGCTTGAGGCGAGAATCTTTTCAAACGTAAACGGGGTTCCATTGCACACAGCCGCCTTTCATTATCGTCCTCCCAACGTCCTGATATGACTGAAATACTGTTGAAAAGGACGCAAAATCGCAAGTCATCCATCCATCCAGCCAGCCAGTACTTCTCTTGAGGGCCTGTACAGTTTTTGTATACAGCACTGCAAAACTTTAACAGAAAAAGTTCTGAAAAGTCAGATCCTTTGAAAGCAAGGAAAACACCAAAGAAATGAAAATGGCATACTCGGTTTAACTGCGGCTGCTCATGACCAGTCATGAAATGTGCAACTCCGGTCATGCCTCTAGCAGCGGCTACTATATTATTAAAATGAGTCGCAATGAAATAAATGATTCCAAAGGACAAGAACTTATACAATCTACACTATGAATGAATACCTAGGTACGATTAAGGGCCGTCACACGGTACCTAACACCAGTTTCAGTGAAATTTCAATAAAATGTGCAAATCCAGTCATGCCCCCTAGCAGCAGCTGGGTTACTCTATTTTCAGAATGACTTAAAATGAAATCATTGATTCGAAAGGACTAAAAATTATATAATCTGCACTATGATGGAGTACGGTTAGACTTAACGGCTGCCGCACAACACCTCCAGCATCCTGTGAAGTTAAATAAGATTTGAAATGTTAGAGTTTTTGGAAGAAAGAAATGGCCAGGAAGAATGAAAAAAGCAGACTATGCTTATTGAGTCTGCACTTGAAAAGAGGACTCAAGTAAACAAGGACGTATTCTTTGCTTCTAAAGGGTCCATACTTTCGATTTCATCACCATGATAAGGCATACATGGCAGAAATGTTTTTGATGTTCATTCGGTGAATTAAAATTAGTTCCCACACTGAAAAAAAATCTAACTGCTGTTACTATGCTGCTAGTTTAAGACTCTGAAATGCATTATAAGTGGTAGGAAAAAATCCGGGACACTGTAGGAAAAAATCCGGGACACTAAAGCCGTTGTAGGAAAAAATCCTTGACATTTGCAGTAATTTTTGTCCTTGGTTTGTCGAGGCTATTTCACAAAGAAACATATGACAAACGACAAAATACGCCTATAGAATGCTCAAGTAAACAGCCTGATTGCGAAAGATCCCTAGAAAGTATTTAAAATAAGTTTGTTTACTTAAGGGCCGTATACACTATCATTTTTTCTTGTACAAGTTTATTGTACAAGAAAAACTGAACAAGAAAAAGTGACAATGATGAGGTGTATACACGTAGCAAGAATTTTACTCTGCTGTCAAACATTTTGCGGGAAATTACACAATAGTAGCAATGGAGACAGAGGAAGATTATGTTGCATTTGTTTTGTGCATTTTATGCATTGTGATTTTGCGAAAGAGATTAAGCACCAGATACAGACATGTGTGGTCGTGAGATTGGTTACTGCGGAGACAGCAGCATAGTGCTTATCACACACTTCTACAGGAGCTTGACCGTGAAGATCCTGGTGAATATGCAACCTATTTGCGTATAAACAAAGAAACCTCTTGCAGCAATATTTCCCCGCCAAATATTGGCCATGTGCTTTTGTTTACAATGCTGCTGCTACGAATTCTCTTGCTTTTGATTGGCTATTTGATGGCAAGTTTGATAAGTTATCATTGAAAATAGGATGAGTTTCTATTCATCAGTTTTTCTTGTACAATAAAAAAAACTGATCATTTTCTGCTGTATACACCATCAAATTAAATGACAGTTTTTCTTGTACAATAAACTTGTACAAGAAAAAAAGATGGTGTATACGGCCCTTTACCTTATTGCTCCGTCACGCTTATGTGACATAAATTATCAGAAAAAATCGTTGACGATTCTCAGAAAAAATCACCGCCTACCGGGATTAAGTAGCCACCCAGTGTTAAATGGCTTTAAATAGTCCTCTGTAAGCTACAGAAAGTTGTCCGCAGAATGGACGTTGATGCTGCCAGGAACAGGTTTGTGCTGGAATTTAACCACGACTATCTATGTAGAATATAGACTGGTTCTCTCCCCTTATAGCTACCGCATATAGTCATACACACTGTGGACAACTGCGGAACCAGTTTATGTAGAATACCGGTCGGTACCGGTCGGTACAAGGTTTTAGTAACTAGAGACCAGTAGTTGGGAACCAGATGATAAATGGCAATCAACCTTTAGAAAAGATAATTGCCGAAAGTAACAAGGCCGTGGGTTCTTTAAATACGAAAGTGATATGAGAAATGACTATTAAAAGAACAAGAGGCTGTTCTGGGTAACAGAACACTCAATACTTGTGTGAAGTTAAATTAAAATCAGTCTATAAATGAGCCGAGACACAACAAAAGTAATAAAGTGGAATAGGCGCCCAGCCAAGATTCAGATCAGCCTGGGCATCCGCCGAGTATGATCAAATCATCACTATCCGCATGGAGCTCGCTTAGCATACAATTTTCAATTTTAGTCTAACCTTTGCGGTATCATCTTGGTGTGACTTGGTAGCATACAATCTTTGAACTTTTTTGGTTGTTGCTGTTGTTTTGCTTTGGCTCTAAATTTATTTCGTTAAATAGTGACACCTGCGAGTCAGCGATTAAAATCCCGAATGCACCTTGTCGCTGGTACGGAAGCATTTATCAGCCATAAATTTTATTTCCACGTTCTTTTTTTGTAGATTTTCTATTCATTAAAGATTTACGCCCTAAATGTTTCTATTAACTTTTAAATTTCTCACAAACAATAATATCATAGGCATGATAACGATCGTTATTAAAAGTACTTTTATCTGACAAATTTATGATTTGTGATGGTCACTGGAAATGGGAGAATTTGAGAAAATGCACAAAAGAGCGGGAAACGCGGACCGCTATTCCCGCCAAGAAATGAAGACTGGATACGCCCGGCAATCATAGTTAATCAGGGTAAAGTTATATCATGAATAATTTTAAACTTTCTTAAATCGACTTCAGTTATTGGCTGAAAAGAACTCATGTGTACACACGGATAAGAGGTCAGTGCTATTGTTAAGTTATTTACTCCATCAATCATAAAATTTTAAACATGCTTGCAGAAACGCCTCTGGGAGTCAATCAATTAATGACGACAAAATATTCGTGAATATTCAAGAAAGGTTTGCATTGATAAATCGTCTCTTCCTCCGTAACAAAGATGTTTTCGTTGCAGACTTATTATACCAGTCTTAATTGTGTTGCATACTACTAACCAGTTTCATAATCTTTTGATTATTACGTAATGAAATACGGGGGACTATACCTTTACTAGAAAGTTCATCTGTAAAATAATTAGACCAGAAACCAATCGATGGAGTAAAAATCAAATTCGCTCTGATAGCATCTCGTCTGAAAACTGTATAGACAAATTTGTTTACTTTCTATTTAGTTTAAAATTTGATTTGCTTTCATATAATAGAGGCCCGGATCTAGGCCAAACTTACCCTTATAATGCCTCACGGCAAAAATACAGATCAAAGTAACTTTTTCCCTCAGTGCATTTTAGATCATTTGACTTCATTTCAGATGTTACAACTAAAACTGCCTGTAGTCATTCAAGAGCCATATCGCTGTTCATAGAATCGGTGAAGGGAACATGCCAATATCAAGGGTACCCATGTGCGCCAGGGGCAGTATGTAACGACTGTGGTGAGAAAGGTACGTTATAAACCGTCAAGAAATTATTGAATTACCCAACGTATCACCTTTTCAGGGATTTCACTTCTGCCATTTTATACGCCGTTAATAAAGGGGAAAAAAAACGAGAAAAAAAAAAAAAAAAAAAAAGCGGACGCATTGTGTTATGGTGCTGTCGGTCCGTCTGTCTATTACTATTTTAACAAAATTTTATAGGAATTTCTATAGCCTATTATTAAGGTAATATACTGACCAAAAGTGAAAACCCTATATTATTGCTCTCTTTTTTTTACAGATACTTTTTGCCTGGATATACAATGTAAACATTTAATTCGTGAGAGACATTCAGAAATATTTACGTTCTTGGTGTATTTACTTAAAAGCCCCATATTAAACCACTGGAAACTAATGTAGTTTATTCCAATAATTACGTTGAGCCATGCGACGTCATATGACTTTAAATGACGTCATAAAAACCATTGCTGTCTACAATTTAATTGGGCGTCGGCAACACCATGACGTAATTGGCGCTGTTCCGCTGTTAGAATATAAAACTGCGTGTGGATGTGTTACTCCTTCAATTTTAGCGCTTACATAAGAGTTTCCAGCATGGTTTAGATTGAAACGAATGTAAATATAAGTAGTAAACTTAATTTTCTCTGATGTTTATCGAAGTGTAAACTACATTGGGACAATAACAAAGTTTACATGAACCACTTTCAGAAAAATGAAATACATACATTAAAGAGAATGTCTGTGAATTTCTGAATCTTGTGCTCTTCATAATAGAGTTATTTTACCTTATTTAGTTTAAGCATATAATACAGAAACTCTGCGCATGCGCAGATGAATATTTCTTTGCTGATCTGAAGTGTTACAGCCAGGCTGACAGAAAAATCATGAAATAACTGAGCCGCGACGCGAGAAAACCAACAATGTGGTTGTGCGCCCAGCGCAGACTCAGATCAGCCTGGGCATCCGCCCAGTCTGATCAGAGCCTTCGCTGTCCGCATGGAGCTTGCTTAGAACCTTAGCTACCCTTTAAGCCCTTAGCAAAGAGTCTAATCAGACTGGGCTTATCTCCAGGCTGATCTGAGTCTGTGCTGGGCGCACAAACACTTTGTTGGTTTTCTGTTTCTCGGCTCAACTCACTTTTGTTATTTTGAAAAAGAACTAGGAAATCGAAGCCTATTTTTCAAAATTTTAAGTTATACATGTATAAATTTGCTTTTTATGCCCCAAAATTTGGAGAAGTTGAAGGGGCATGTTGGTCCGTCTGTCCGTCCGTCCGTAACACTTTTGGCAGTTTGGAAACTCAAGAACCGCATATGCTAGGATCTTAAAATTTCATATGTGGTGTACATGAAAAATAAGCGGACCCGTATCTTTTCTTTTTTTCTGCCAGCCTCGTATTTCCAGAGTTATGCCCCTATTTCGACTTAGTCTGTGGTTCATTGTGAAAAAATATCTCAAGAACTAGAACTCCTGACGCTAGGATCATGATTTTTGCAGGATGACATTGCCCAAGGTGTAGATGATCTAATTAACTTTTGAAAAAAATGTGAATTTTTACCGAGTTATGCCCCTTTTTTCCGACTTGGTGCATTGTAAGCCTATGGAACCTTGTGAACAAAATATCTCGAGAACCCCTGACGCTAGGATTGTGATTTTTTGCAGGACGACATTGCTGAAGATGTAGATGACCTGATTAACTTTTGAAAAAAATGTGAATTTTTGACCGAGTCATGCCTCTTTTTCAACTTAGTGCATTGTAAGCCTATGGAACCTTGTGAACAAAATATCTCAAGAATCCCTGACGCTAGGATTGTGGTTTTTTGCAGGAAGACATTGCCTAAGGTGTAGATGACCTGATTAACTTTTGAAAATCATTTGTGAATTTGTGACCGAGTAATACCCCTTTTTCGGGTTAGTGCATTATAAGCCTATGGGATCTTGTGAACAAAATATCTTGAGAATCCCTAATGATAGAGTTGCAGGAAGACATTGCTCAAGGTGTAGATGACCTGAATAACTTTTGAAAATCATTGGTGAATATTTGACTGAATTATGCCCCTTTTTCGGAAATAGGCATTTTGTATTAGAACAAGCTAGTGAACAAGATAGCTGAGAGTAGTAAAGGCTGTGACAGCCTTTACTACTGCTGAGGGACCGCATAAGCTAGGATCATTATATTTGGCATGCAGGTTTGGACTAAGGAGTAGATAACTTGATTAACTTTTGAGCATATTTTATAAATTTTTGATAGAATTTTCCCATTTTCGGACATAGGCATTTTGAATACAAAGAAACTATATGAATAACTTACGTTCTTTATATTATGCATACAGTTACAGGCTAAGATGAGGATGAACTGATTAAAACCCCTTTCTGACTTAAACATTGTGGAATATACCTTCTTTAGAGGCAAGCATACGATTGGGAGCTTAGTGCTACATAAACACATTTTATAGTTGGTGATTTTATATGGGAAAATGCTTGAACATAAGGTTTCATGGAAATTATGTGGGAAAATGCTTGAACATAAATATTCATGGAAATTATGTAAGATTTTTGCCTTAAACTTGATATATAAAGTCATCTTAATGAGTACATGAAGGTAATTTTTTACCTTTGACCCAGGACTCTCATATTTGACAATTTCAAACATCGCCTCAAAAGCCACTGGGCTGTTACCTCACCCACTTTGAAGAAGATTGATAACGGGAAAGATTTTCAAATTAAAATTTAATTTTCTTGTTTCTGCCCTTGGTGGGCCATATATTGATATATTTGAATCAGTTATAGCATGTCATTTCTCTGGTAATAGTAATAATAGTCGAATTCTGTCAATTTTAGGTCATTTTTATCATATTTTAGCCAAGATATTCATCTGCCGTTGTCATATCAACGGGTATGCCTAGGGGTGAAATGAGTGTTGAGTCCTTAATTTTGTATAACAATAAGCAAATAAGAAAGTTTCAGCAAAATAGGTGACAGTGCGTGGCACAAATTTTAAGCGATTCAATTCAGTTCAATTCTCCTATCGACGTTCCCCAAGTGGCTCAACGGTACGTAACCATAGTTGCACACACATAGTTGCAAATTTTAAGCGCTTACAGAGAATTGGTCTTAAATGAGCTGCAACACGACAAAACCAACGAAGTGGCATGTGCGCCCAGCGACGACTCAGATCAGCCTGGGCATCCGCCCAGTCTGATCAGAGTCTTGGCTGTGCGCATGAGCTAGATAAGACATTTAGCTACTCTTTAAACGCAAAGCAAAGACTTTGAGCAGACTGGGTAAATGCCCAAGATGGTCCGAGTCTTTGTTTGGCGTAATGCCTCTTTGTTGGTTTTCTCGTGTCGCGGTTCAATTGTATTACTTATATACTTGCAGTTTTTGGACTAACTGAGCCTGTAGGCACCGCGGACTTTTATCCGAACACAGGCAAACAACAACCTGGGTGTGAAGCTAAGGACAGCCATAGGGGCTTTTTTGATCTGATCAAAGGTATGTCACGGATTGCTTAAAACAAAAACAGTTGAATTTGCCAACGCCGTGGGTCCAGATGAGGTCGCTCAAAGTGAGTTGCCTCATCTGGATGTCTGGATCTACACTGTCTGCCATCTAGTCGTTGAACTCATAATATAATAGCTTGGACGAAATATTTTTTCTTAAATTTTGCAGACCTAAATTTTGTCGCTACATTTTCGGCGCTATAAGGATGAAGAATTTTTACTCCTGCGGATACAGTAATAAATCAAAGCTAGAGCAGGCAGAACAAAGATCGACCACCTCGCCTCCATCCCGTTTCTGTCTGTCTCTGTCTGTCTGTCTGTCTCTCTCTCTCTCTCTGAAAGACTGATAAATACACTGATTTGGCTCAAACATCGTAAGTATTCGACACTGCTAGTATGGAATTCAACGATGATAAATACACCGATCTGGCCATAATTGTAGTACATGTAGCTATCATCGTTAGTATTCCACATTGTCCTACTGGCAGTGTGGAATACTAACGATAATATATATATTACAATTTGGCCGAAAGTAGAGTACCCATCGTTTGTATTCCACACTGTCCTGCTGGCAGTGTGGGATACTAACGATGATAAATACTGCAATTTGGCGTAAATTGAAGTACATGTACCTGTCATCGGTAGTTTTCTACTCTGTCCTACTGACAGTGTGGAATACAAACGATGAAAAGTACACCGAGTAGGCTCAAATTATAGTACAAACCATCGTTAGAATTCCACACTACTCCGATTTGGCCCAAAAATGGTTTATCAAATGGTCTTTTAAATTAATGGAGTTTTCATCATAAGTTCCCCGCATTTAAGTATTGCCAAAAGCCCGGTCTTTCGGTTTGGTCACATTAAGAAGTTTCTGTAAAGTCAAAAACCGACTACATCAAGAAATGTGAAAACGTCTCTCTATAGAGACGTTTCTATATTTTTATGCCCCCGCTACGAAGTGGGGAGGGGTATATAGTTTTACCCTTGTCCGTACGTACGTCCGTCCGTCCATACGTACGTACGTCACACTTTGTACTGCTGTTCTTGTCTCCGCAACTCCTCCTACAGTATTTGATGCAGGGAGTTGAAACTTGCAACATAGTTCAGATATGCATTGAACATGTGCATAAAGGAAACAGAACTGTGATTTAGGTCTTTATTGCAGAATTATGTCCCCTTGAATATTTGACCATATTTCACAT
The DNA here is from genome assembly GCA_963989385.1 of Ctena decussata. Lineage (NCBI taxonomy): Eukaryota > Metazoa > Mollusca > Bivalvia > Lucinida > Lucinidae > Ctena > Ctena decussata. The sequence goes on along the minus strand of OZ022501.1, from coordinate 75,684,148 downwards.
ATGTACTACTGTTTGTGTCTCCATAACTCCTTTTACAGTATTTGATGCAGAGAGTTGAAACTTGCAACACAGTTCGGATTGCATTAAACATGTGCATAAGGGAAACGGAACTTTGATCCAGGTCATTATGGCAGAATTATATCCCCTTGAATGACATACATATTTTGACTGTATTTCACACTTTGTAGTACTGTTCTTGTCTCTGCAACTCCTCAAATAGTATTTGGTGTTGGGATTTGGAACTTGCAACACAGTTCAGACATGCATTGAAGATGTGCATAAAGGAAACAGAACTTTGATTCAGGTCTTTATTGCAGAATAATGTCCCCTTGAATAACATACATATTTTTACCATATTTCCATGGCTCATATACAAGCTCACCTTTTGTCATCGCTCTAATGGCCTCATTTTGGTATTACATCACAGCTATATTAAGTATGACAATACCTCGAACTTGTTTGCGTTTCAGGTTGGTAGGCAGAGTTGCTATTTTCAGAAAAAACTTGGGCATCGCTCTAGTGCTTTTATTTATGAATCGATTTTGATATAACTTCACATAAATGTTAAGTATAATAGCATCTTGAATAAATTACCATTTCAGCTCAGCGATCCAAGGTCGAGGTCACAGTTGCTATTTTTAGAAAAAATTGTATCATGCCTCTAGCCCCTTTATTTATTGACAATTTTGATGTAACTTCACCCAAATGTTTAGTGTGACAATATCTTGGACAAGTTCGCGATCCAGAATTTGAAGGTCAAGGTAAAATTTGCTTTTTTTAAGAAAATATGTAGTCATCCCTCTGGAATGATTTTGACAGAACTTGACACAAATATTTAGCATGACGAGATCTGGGACAAATTCATGTTTCAGCATTGTAGGTCCAAGGTCAAGGTCACATATGCTATTATAGGTACATGTAAATCTTTGTCATGGTTCTAGCGCCTTTATTTGTCAACTGATTTTGATATAGCTTCACACAAATATTAAGTATAACAATATCTTGGACAAGTTCACCTTTCAGGCCAAGGTCAAGGTTACAGTTGCTATTTTTAGAAGAAAAAAAACTTTGTCATCCCTTTAGCACCTTTATTTATTGACAGATTTTGATGTAACTTCACACAAATATGTTTTAACACATTACTCATCTAGTGAGGCATAGGGCGGGGGCATTCATCACCTTTAGTGATTGTCTAATTTTAAAGAAATGATTCAAAATGGAGTACCATCGTTAGAATTGCACTTATACCACCCTTACCTGCAAATGCCAACTTTAGTACGAAACATTTCGCAGTGAGAAAGGTCTACACTGGTAAGGATGGTATAAAATAGTTATACTATGGTTTGTCCGCCTATACGGGAGATAATCCACTCGCTAAAGCTCGTGGATTAGCTCCTCGCACAGGCGGACAAACCATGGTATAACTATTACATAGTCACACGATTGAAAGCACAGGCATTCAACTGCTGATATCTCGAAATGTGGAAACACCCCTTTCTAGAGATCCTACACATAATCAATACTGCTTAAAAACCTCCCTTTAAACACTGGGTGGTTGCTTAGTCCCGGTAGGCGGTGATTTTTTTCTGACAATTGTCAACGATTTTTCCTGACAACGGTCCCGGATTTTTTCCAAATTGACAATGATTTTTTCTCCGTGACGTCATAACACAAATCTGATGCGACAAAATGGTGAATTTTGTCAATTAAACCATTATTTTACAAATCTTAAGCGTATTCCTGGTAGATCTGAGGCAGATTAGATACAACAAAAATGTTTAACGTTGTCAACAGATAAATTAAATCCGGAAATTTTCAAGTAGGGTACATCTTGATGAACTGTCCGCTCTGTCTATGTCTTCGAAGTTTACCATAGGGAAAAGCTACTTTTAATCATAAATCGGTGTTGGGAAACAAATTATATTAATTTTTGACACTTTACAATGATATAAATGGGTCTGTCAGCAGATTCTAATTTTTCATAAGTCCCGGATTTTTCCTACATGTCTCGGATTTGCTCCTACAATATATTTTAAGCGCCTGATTTTTTCTGACAACGCAAACTACAAAATGAGTAGTCAGTATGATACTTTATTGTGCATAGATTGAATAGCAAGATTTAAGCATGTCTCAAACTTTAATTGTGGTTCATAAATGGAAGACGAAATACTTGTTGGTCATTAAAAGACCAGCCTTTTCATTATATGCAGACCATTCTATTGCTCCATATGTAAAACAATTACAATGGCAAATCGTGTAGTAAAGAGCTGAGATTAAAACAATGTTCAGTGGCCTTCCCAATGCAGGCGAGACTGCTGTACTAACTCTACCAACTGAGCGACGTGGCCACATGGTCGTCCAATGCCAGGAAAGCCCAGTTGGCAGAGCAGTCCTGATCATTGCCTCTCTTTTTACTCAGTAGTATCGAGAAGGTTGAAAACTCGAGCTCCACCGCGGCCAGGGTGTATTTTCGCTTAGGCGGCGTAGAAGATTTATATATTTTCTTCAAAATTGTGCGTGCGTGCCTCTCTGTGTGTGTGTGTGTGTGTGTGTGTGTGTGTGTGTGTGTGTGTGTGTGATTCCAATGAATCAATTTGTACTCACTATAACGTAGTTAATGTGAGGCTTCATAATTCTGAAAGTAGTGCACATGTCCAGCCGGTGCTGGAGCCCCGTAGGTTAAACGCTGGCTTGCTGATCTAGCGGTCCTGAGTTCGATCCCCGCTTGAGGCGAGAATCTTTTCAAACGTAAACGGGGTTCCATTGCACACAGCCGCCTTTCATTATCGTCCTCCCAACGTCCTGATATGACTGAAATACTGTTGAAAAGGACGCAAAATCGCAAGTCATCCATCCATCCAGCCAGCCAGTACTTCTCTTGAGGGCCTGTACAGTTTTTGTATACAGCACTGCAAAACTTTAACAGAAAAAGTTCTGAAAAGTCAGATCCTTTGAAAGCAAGGAAAACACCAAAGAAATGAAAATGGCATACTCGGTTTAACTGCGGCTGCTCATGACCAGTCATGAAATGTGCAACTCCGGTCATGCCTCTAGCAGCGGCTACTATATTATTAAAATGAGTCGCAATGAAATAAATGATTCCAAAGGACAAGAACTTATACAATCTACACTATGAATGAATACCTAGGTACGATTAAGGGCCGTCACACGGTACCTAACACCAGTTTCAGTGAAATTTCAATAAAATGTGCAAACCCAGTCATGCCCCCTAGCAGCAGCTGGGTTACTCTATTTTCAGAATGACTTAAAATGAAATCATTGATTCGAAAGGACTAAAAATTATATAATCTGCACTATGATGGAGTACGGTTAGACTTAACGGCTGCCGCACAACACCTCCAGCATCCTGTGAAGTTAAATAAGATTTGAAATGTTAGAGTTTTTGGAAGAAAGAAATGGCCAGGAAGAATGAAAAAAGCAGACTATGCTTATTGAGTCTGCACTTGAAAAGAGGACTCAAGTAAACAAGGACGTATTCTTTGCTTCTAAAGGGTCCATACTTTCGATTTCATCACCATGATAAGGCATACATGGCAGAAATGTTTTTGATGTTCATTCGGTGAATTAAAATTAGTTCCCACACTGAAAAAAAATCTAACTGCTGTTACTATGCTGCTAGTTTAAGACTCTGAAATGCATTATAAGTGGTAGGAAAAAATCCGGGACACTGTAGGAAAAAATCCGGGACACTAAAGCCGTTGTAGGAAAAAATCCTTGACATTTGCAGTAATTTTTGTCCTTGGTTTGTCGAGGCTATTTCACAAAGAAACATATGACAAACGACAAAATACGCCTATAGAATGCTCAAGTAAACAGCCTGATTGCGAAAGATCCCTAGAAAGTATTTAAAATAAGTTTGTTTACTTAAGGGCCGTATACACTATCATTTTTTCTTGTACAAGTTTATTGTACAAGAAAAACTGAACAAGAAAAAGTGACAATGATGAGGTGTATACACGTAGCAAGAATTTTACTCTGCTGTCAAACATTTTGCGGGAAATTACACAATAGTAGCAATGGAGACAGAGGAAGATTATGTTGCATTTGTTTTGTGCATTTTATGCATTGTGATTTTGCGAAAGAGATTAAGCACCAGATACAGACATGTGTGGTCGTGAGATTGGTTACTGCGGAGACAGCAGCATAGTGCTTATCACACACTTCTACAGGAGCTTGACCGTGAAGATCCTGGTGAATATGCAACCTATTTGCGTATAAACAAAGAAACCTCTTGCAGCAATATTTCCCCGCCAAATATTGGCCATGTGCTTTTGTTTACAATGCTGCTGCTACGAATTCTCTTGCTTTTGATTGGCTATTTGATGGCAAGTTTGATAAGTTATCATTGAAAATAGGATGAGTTTCTATTCATCAGTTTTTCTTGTACAATAAAAAAAACTGATCATTTTCTGCTGTATACACCATCAAATTAAATGACAGTTTTTCTTGTACAATAAACTTGTACAAGAAAAAAAGATGGTGTATACGGCCCTTTACCTTATTGCTCCGTCACGCTTATGTGACATAAATTATCAGAAAAAATCGTTGACGATTCTCAGAAAAAATCACCGCCTACCGGGATTAAGTAGCCACCCAGTGTTAAATGGCTTTAAATAGTCCTCTGTAAGCTACAGAAAGTTGTCCGCAGAATGGACGTTGATGCTGCCAGGAACAGGTTTGTGCTGGAATTTAACCACGACTATCTATGTAGAATATAGACTGGTTCTCTCCCCTTATAGCTACCGCATATAGTCATACACACTGTGGACAACTGCGGAACCAGTTTATGTAGAATACCGGTCGGTACCGGTCGGTACAAGGTTTTAGTAACTAGAGACCAGTAGTTGGGAACCAGATGATAAATGGCAATCAACCTTTAGAAAAGATAATTGCCGAAAGTAACAAGGCCGTGGGTTCTTTAAATACGAAAGTGATATGAGAAATGACTATTAAAAGAACAAGAGGCTGTTCTGGGTAACAGAACACTCAATACTTGTGTGAAGTTAAATTAAAATCAGTCTATAAATGAGCCGAGACACAACAAAAGTAATAAAGTGGAATAGGCGCCCAGCCAAGATTCAGATCAGCCTGGGCATCCGCCGAGTATGATCAAATCATCACTATCCGCATGGAGCTCGCTTAGCATACAATTTTCAATTTTAGTCTAACCTTTGCGGTATCATCTTGGTGTGACTTGGTAGCATACAATCTTTGAACTTTTTTGGTTGTTGCTGTTGTTTTGCTTTGGCTCTAAATTTATTTCGTTAAATAGTGACACCTGCGAGTCAGCGATTAAAATCCCGAATGCACCTTGTCGCTGGTACGGAAGCATTTATCAGCCATAAATTTTATTTCCACGTTCTTTTTTTGTAGATTTTCTATTCATTAAAGATTTACGCCCTAAATGTTTCTATTAACTTTTAAATTTCTCACAAACAATAATATCATAGGCATGATAACGATCGTTATTAAAAGTACTTTTATCTGACAAATTTATGATTTGTGATGGTCACTGGAAATGGGAGAATTTGAGAAAATGCACAAAAGAGCGGGAAACGCGGACCGCTATTCCCGCCAAGAAATGAAGACTGGATACGCCCGGCAATCATAGTTAATCAGGGTAAAGTTATATCATGAATAATTTTAAACTTTCTTAAATCGACTTCAGTTATTGGCTGAAAAGAACTCATGTGTACACACGGATAAGAGGTCAGTGCTATTGTTAAGTTATTTACTCCATCAATCATAAAATTTTAAACATGCTTGCAGAAACGCCTCTGGGAGTCAATCAATTAATGACGACAAAATATTCGTGAATATTCAAGAAAGGTTTGCATTGATAAATCGTCTCTTCCTCCGTAACAAAGATGTTTTCGTTGCAGACTTATTATACCAGTCTTAATTGTGTTGCATACTACTAACCAGTTTCATAATCTTTTGATTATTACGTAATGAAATACGGGGGACTATACCTTTACTAGAAAGTTCATCTGTAAAATAATTAGACCAGAAACCAATCGATGGAGTAAAAATCAAATTCGCTCTGATAGCATCTCGTCTGAAAACTGTATAGACAAATTTGTTTACTTTCTATTTAGTTTAAAATTTGATTTGCTTTCATATAATAGAGGCCCGGATCTAGGCCAAACTTACCCTTATAATGCCTCACGGCAAAAATACAGATCAAAGTAACTTTTTCCCTCAGTGCATTTTAGATCATTTGACTTCATTTCAGATGTTACAACTAAAACTGCCTGTAGTCATTCAAGAGCCATATCGCTGTTCATAGAATCGGTGAAGGGAACATGCCAATATCAAGGGTACCCATGTGCGCCAGGGGCAGTATGTAACGACTGTGGTGAGAAAGGTACGTTATAAACCGTCAAGAAATTATTGAATTACCCAACGTATCACCTTTTCAGGGATTTCACTTCTGCCATTTTATACGCCGTTAATAAAGGGGAAAAAAACGAGAAAAAAAAAAAAAAAAAAAAAAAGCGGACGCATTGTGTTATGGTGCTGTCGGTCCGTCTGTCTATTACTATTTTAACAAAATTTTATAGGAATTTCTATAGCCTATTATTAAGGTAATATACTGACCAAAAGTGAAAACCCTATATTATTGCTCTCTTTTTTTTACAGATACTTTTTGCCTGGATATACAATGTAAACATTTAATTCGTGAGAGACATTCAGAAATATTTACGTTCTTGGTGTATTTACTTAAAAGCCCCATATTAAACCACTGGAAACTAATGTAGTTTATTCCAATAATTACGTTGAGCCATGCGACGTCATATGACTTTAAATGACGTCATAAAAACCATTGCTGTCTACAATTTAATTGGGCGTCGGCAACACCATGACGTAATTGGCGCTGTTCCGCTGTTAGAATATAAAACTGCGTGTGGATGTGTTACTCCTTCAATTTTAGCGCTTACATAAGAGTTTCCAGCATGGTTTAGATTGAAACGAATGTAAATATAAGTAGTAAACTTAATTTTCTCTGATGTTTATCGAAGTGTAAACTACATTGGGACAATAACAAAGTTTACATGAACCACTTTCAGAAAAATGAAATACATACATTAAAGAGAATGTCTGTGAATTTCTGAATCTTGTGCTCTTCATAATAGAGTTATTTTACCTTATTTAGTTTAAGCATATAATACAGAAACTCTGCGCATGCGCAGATGAATATTTCTTTGCTGATCTGAAGTGTTACAGCCAGGCTGACAGAAAAATCATGAAATAACTGAGCCGCGACGCGAGAAAACCAACAATGTGGTTGTGCGCCCAGCGCAGACTCAGATCAGCCTGGGCATCCGCCCAGTCTGATCAGAGCCTTCGCTGTCCGCATGGAGCTTGCTTAGAACCTTAGCTACCCTTTAAGCCCTTAGCAAAGAGTCTAATCAGACTGGGCTTATCTCCAGGCTGATCTGAGTCTGTGCTGGGCGCACAAACACTTTGTTGGTTTTCTGTTTCTCGGCTCAACTCACTTTTGTTATTTTGAAAAAGAACTAGGAAATCGAAGCCTATTTTTCAAAATTTTAAGTTATACATGTATTCCTTTTCATTAAAAATACAGCAAACTTAACTTTTCGATTGTTCTTTGATTTACCAATTTTTCTGGGCACTTCATACTCGTTCTTGTAGTGCAGTAAGGCATGTAGTTTACTTATCGTTAGTGTGACAATAAGTGAGGAAACCGCAAAATTAATTCCTTACGGGAATATGATCAGATCTTTACTGTCCGCATGGAGCTTGCTCAGCATTCAATTATCAGTTTTAATCGTCATCCTGGTGTGATTTTTGTAGCATACAATCTTCGAACTTTTTTATGGTTTCCGTTGTTTTGCTTTGGCTCCTAATTGTTTTCGGTGAATAGTGACACCTACAAGTCAGCGATTAAATCCCGAACGCACCTTGTCGTACGGAAGCATTTATCAGCCATAAAATTTATTTGCACGTTCTTTTTGTAGATATTCTATACATTAATGAAGGTTTATCACTAAATAATTAGACCAGAAACAATTCGATAAAGTATAAATCAAATTCGCTCTAATAATTAATGTAGCAAATCGGCTGAAAAGGTATAGTCAGATTTTCTTGGTCAAAGGAGGGGTGTCTATAAGGCTGTTTTCATGGCCACATCCGATTTTCTTTAAACTTTGTTAACTCATACTACTATGTGTTGGCTGTAATGTCATGCAATATTAAATCAATTAGTGAAGGTTTCTTTGGTGTATACAAGATGAAAGTGGGTGGGGTAATTCTGACCCGAAGAGGGTTCTGTTAAGAAAATGCTAATATTTTTATTGCTGCTTAGAACGGGAAGTCTACCATTTCATGACTCCTTATGCAATGCCAGATATAACAAATGAATATAATATTTTTATGAAATTTCTACATGCAGTGCGTTTATACTCACTTGTATGATATACCTAAATTTTAGCCTTTTTTATTCTCCAACTTTACGCAAAACCACAACAGCTGTTTACACTCAAAGCTATTCCGATGATATTTGCAGTTAAACAGTTTATTAGATGGTTGTTCCAAAATTATGCCGATAATTTGCTACAATGAATATTTTCTGAGTTATCTCCCCTTAAAACCGTTTCTTTTATTATTTTTTTCAGAATTATTACTCTGATTTTATACCCCGCCACATGTTAGTGGCGGGATATTTATACCCCCGACATACGAAGTATGTCAGAGGGTATATTATTTTGTCATTCCGTCTGTTTGTGCGATCGTCCATCCGTTCGACTGGTCGTCCGTCCGTTCGTCAACTTCACGTCAAATTTTTGCATCAAACCTTTTGTGATTGCTCATATTTCTGTAACCTTATATCAGATTCTCTTCATATTTAGTTTATTATATTTCTGCAGCTTTACCTTTGTTCTGAAATATCAAGGCACCTGGGTCAGGCCCCAGGGGGGAGGTCAGGGGTCAATAATTATGACTTAGGCATTTTCATTATGTCAAAGTTTTGTGTTAAACCTTTTTAAATTGTTCATATTTCTGTTACCGCATGTCAGATTATTTTCATATTTGGCTCATGATATATCTTGAGCATCACCTTTGATGTGAAGAGTCCTTGTCCCTGGATCAGGCCCCTGGGTGGGGCCTAGGTTAATAATTAGGACTTAGGCCTTTTCATTATGTCAAAGTTTTGCTTTTTAATTGCATATATCTCTGTAAATGCATTGCAAATTTCTTCCATATTTTATTCATGATATCTCTATAGCACTGCTTTTGATAGGGACTTCAGGGTCAGGCTCATGGTTTGGGCCAGGGGTCAATAACTAGGACTCAGCCATTTGTTGTTTTTTTGCTTGTTCTGATAAATTTAAATGGTGTCTAGTGATGCAGTACTAGTTTTATTTTATATTAGTTTACTTTACATGGATGCTGCTGCTGATCTAAGGTCAAGGTCACAGACTTTGAATTTGTTGGTTTAACATTTGCATTTAACTTTTGTATTAAAAGTCTGCTTTCATTAAGCGGTGGCACTGGTCGGGGGTATACGCGAGCCCCTGCTCACTTGCTCTAGTTTTGTTTTCTGCTGTTTGTCTTTCTGTTCAGCTGTTGTACGTACATTCATCTGCCTGTCTGTTTGATCGTATGTCAGTCTGTCTATCCGTGAGACTTCGTTTCCTTTTGATAACGAGTACTTTTAATGGATTTTCAAGTTTCAGGAAAATCTCTTTCAAAGCTGAATATATATAGATTTTTCATGATCTTATAAATGTATAAATCTCAGAGGCAGGGACAGTTAACACTGTTTATCTAAATTCTGGTTGTCAAAGAAAGCTAATGTCAATTATATCATTTCTATGAACTTTCATAAAGATATACCAAAAATCTGATTTCATATAGTTTTTGCATGTTTTTTTATGCATGTAATGGCCCTATGCGAAGGGCAAATGACCGCTGGGGACAAAATTTTTATCTTGACAGGAAGCGAGTACTGTTTAGATAAGTTGTTGCAAGTTTCAGGAAAATCACATCACACTCAAACCTGATTTTGTAAACATTTTCATGATTTTATACATGTATATATCCCCAAGGCAGGGGCAGATTACCCTGGTAGACAAAATTTTGCTTGTTGAAGAAATAGTATATTACTTCAATCAATTCCGTGAAATTTCATCATAATATTTCAAAGTGTAAAGGAATTACAAACCATAATCGACGTTTTAGACATTGACAAGGGCAATAATTCTCTCTGGAGATATCGAAATTCGCCCAATCCCAGGCGAGCTATTCCCAAGACCAATGCACATGCCAGGTTTTTAAAAAAAACATCAAAATACTCAAGTCATCGAAAAGAAACGAAGTGTTCATGGATGAAAGAACAGACAAACAGATGAACAGACAGGCAGCTAGTCAGAGAAACAGACGGTCAGATGGACAGACACATGGACAACCAGCTTGGAAACATCACATCCTGCCATTTGTGTGTGGTGGGGTATAAAAACTGAGTAATTATTAAAATAAAATAAAAATCAGTTTTAAGGGGAGATAACTCAGAATATATTCATTGTAGAAAATTATCGGCATAATTTTGGAACAACCATCTAATATACTGTATAACTGCAAAATATGGTTGGAATAGCTTTGAGTGTAAACAACTGTTGTGGTTTTGCGTAAAGTTGGAGAATAAAAAAAAGCTAAAATTTAGGTATGTCATACAAGTGAGTATAAACGCACTGCATATAGAAATTTCACAAAAGTATTATAATCATTTGTTATATCTGGCATTGCATAAGGAGTCATGAAATGGTAGACTTCCAGTTCTAAGCAGCAATAAAAATATTAGCATTTTCTTAACAGGACCCTCTTCGGGTCAAATTTACCCCACCCACTCTCATCTTGTACACATCAAAGAAACCTTCACCAATTGATTTAATATTGCATGACATTACAGCCTACACATAGTAGTCTGAGTTTACAAAGTTTAGAGAAAATTGGTTGTGGCCATGAAAACAGCCTTATAGACACCCCTCCTTTGTTTACATACTGAAAGGATTTAAAAACTTCCACCCATTAATTTTGAATATCTCAAAAATGAATGCAGCTACGCCCACCAAAATTTTACAGCATATATATTCTATTATACCTGATTCTATCAATATACGGAATTTGAAATCGTTCAACCGAATCGGTCAGGAACAAGCACGTTCTCCTCGTGTTCTTAGTACCGTTTACATAATGATGAATAGCTTCATGTATACAATTTTCTGATGAAACATTTCTCTTACAATATCAAATTGATTTTTAAAAATTTGAACTCGGTCAAGGGCTTTATTTAGCCTACCGCGCCTAAATATCGCAAACAGGCGCAGAGTTTTGGGCCAGATAAATGCTGAAATTTCAAAAAGTGACGTCGCGGTACAATTTTATGCGTTAATGACGGCAATTTACAATCTCAGACGACGTACACTGTTTACAGGAAGCTAAAAAGACCGTCAGAAAAGCACCTAACCAAGATTGAATACCAGAGGATATGACGTTAACTTACGTCGACGCCGTCTCCGTAATAGGCTTTGCGCGACAGCATCATCCGCAGTGATACTTGCAAATCAACGTTGATGACGTCACAATACTAAGACAGTAGGAAGTGGTCGAAAGAGTTTTGCATAAGATAACGCCGGCATCGCCTTCATGGTGCATTTCAGTGACGTAACGTTCTTTTACTGACGTCATCTAGGTAAATGATACAAATAAACTGCGTAATCTTTAAATTTGATAAGTTTCAAGCATTTTGTCGTTAAATAGTCAACACTGTCATGAGTAAACAGATCAGCAGCCAGCTATAAAAAGTGGAAGTTTTTAAATCCTTTCAGTATATATAGTTTAAAATTTGCTACCCCGATCTAGGTCGAACTTCACCGTATAATGCCTTACGGCAAAAAGGCACAAAAATTGGTTAAGTTCCCCTTTCTGAAAATGTACCCACCCAGCAGTCACACAGCGTTGAATCAACATTGAGTCAACGTTGATCCAACCTCATGACGGGGAGTCAACGTTGATTGAATATTGTGCGCCTAGTGAACATTTACCTTTATGTGACATTATATTTAGGGGATAACTGTATTCAAAATTGTCATTTGGGGAGGTAAATCGTCGGTTTTATGGTCGGAAATTTCGTTTTACGGCGACGCGCCAGCGGAGCCGTAAACCGCAATTGACAATTTTCAATACAGTTATCCCTATTCTAATGCACTTTTCACGTGTTCACCATTCTAAGTGCGCTACTTTGCACCCATAGCAAACGCTTTCACCGACATAATACCAGACGTCAACCAATGAGAAGCGACATTACGTAATATTTACATTATCACTGCAAAGCTCTCTGTAAACCCACTTAAGTGATGCGGGAGTCAATGTTTTTACAAGTCAATAATTACATTGTGTCACGCGCTTCAGAGTGACAGCTCATCCCACTAACTAGCACGTGAAATCTACGACATGCCATGAACTTGAATGGCTAGTAAAAATTGAGTGACAGCTCGCTACGCCTACTTGCACGTGCAATCTACAACAGGAGGTGGAATTTACTGGTAGGCAGTGACAATGCGGCTGTTCCAAACTATTGCAAAATTCGGCCGGTAATGTTTTTAAAACGATTCTTATATATGTATTTCTTATTTTTGTTTATTTTTTATTGATCAAAAGCATCGTTTAATAATATAAATATAAGGAATGAATGTTATTTTTTGAACGTTTACTGAAGTATAAACTACATCGGGTCACGAGCAAAGTTTACGTAAACCCCTTCGGGGTTCACTAACTTTGCTCGTGACCCGATGTAGTTTATACTTCAGTAAACGTTAAAAAAATAACATTCATTTCTTAAATATTTACACTTGCCGCTGACTTCCCATAGGTGAACCCTTTAGAGCAACTGGCTTCATACACCGATGAAGGACAATTGATCATGTGACGTTGTCGTCAAGCGACGTCTTATGTAAATAAACGTCTTGATTGGTTTTAGTAACGTTCGATTGACGCCACGTCAGGGCGCCGGCTGTTTAACGTTATGACCGAACACGTCGTTACTAACTTTTCATCAATCCATATTTTGTATGTGTCACACTAAATAACCACGAAAACGACAAGAGAGGTTCACAAATAAAGTGTAAATATAAGAATAAAAATTTGATTTTTCAGCGTTCATCGTGTGAAGAAGCCAGTAGTCGTCGCTAAAATTATACAAGAAGCGCTTCGCGGTTCATGTAATTCTAGCTCCGCCCACTGGCTTCATCACACGATGAACGCTGAAAAATCAAATTTCAATTCTTAAATGACGTCGGGTTTCCGACAGTATATCACAGGATAAACTGTCACAAGTTTTTGACGTTATCCAATCAGATTTCACGTTACATACGTAAGTGCATTAGAATGTGTATTTTATTCCATTTCTTCTATTCTATTTAAATACTTACTTATTATCTATTTATTTATCCGATTATTCTTTTTTATTTATTTACAGGCTGTGCTCGGATGGGGTACCACTCCGCTGTGGATAAAGCTTCGGGGTCCTACTACTCCTCTACAACGGCTACGGCGCCATTTTGCTAGAAACTGTAAAGCGAATGGCGCCTGGTAAACGCAAAATTCCATTCCCGTCTGAAAATTGAAACATCAAGTTTCTGCAAATTGAACATCAACATTTTACATTGCTGTTCGGCCCATATATACTGTATATATATATGAAACATATTAGTACAACAAAATTATTTACATATATTAAAACCCCCCCCCCCCTGAAAGTGGCCAAACCATATACACCCAAGAAATAGAAACGCTACACTTTAACGTTAACTCACGTTAACGTCAGTTACTTTTGACGTTTTTGGTGTTTCTACATGTAATAATTAAGGTGGAACCATACTTTAACTCGATTTTTGAAATATTCAGTTTTTGATCATGAACAAAGCATTATATAAATTTTCAAACATATCTGCATGCGAAACTGAAATTTTATTTTGGAAATGTTGTAATGCGTTGTCAGGTATGACGTCTGAAAACGTGACGGTTTTGCAGTTTTGACGCCAGAAGCAGGGTGCAGAAAACGCACCATTTTTAACGATTTAGACATTATTATTTTAGGGAGAAAATCAAATTTTATTTAAAACGTACAAGCAGCCTGAGCTCTTCAAAGCTGTATGAAAGAAGTCTAACTTTGCTTCAATGTTACTATTTTATTACAGCAAAACACTTATTTTTCAAATTTCAAAAAATACTAAAAATCTTGGTTTGACATCGAATTTCGAAAAATCGGCTCGTTAAAAAATGACAAAGTTTTAATATTGTGTTCTGTAAATAACTTTTTGTGGAACAATACAATGACAGTTAGGGGTTTACCGTTTCGTTTTTAAGATAATGACCTTAACTTTACCCCACCCCCATGAAATACAGTAACGCAAGACTGGTGATGGTACGTCTTATTTGACGTCATTGGTGTTTAAAGTTAACGTCTACTGTTCCAAAATTATCACACAGAAGTTTATAATGCATCAATAAATGTAGACGCGGATACTTCATAATTCCTAACTAACATTTATGCCTGAAATGAACAATACAAGTTACATCTCAAGTGAAATAAAATCATTTTGTAGCTGCATTGCAGTTAATTCAATCATACAAATTTCACAAAAACCAGCAAAATTCCGATAAAACATTAGTGTGTTTTTCTACAACGTGAACATACATGTATAAAATTCTCATTTATTTAGGCACTTAACTATACAGCCTCTTATTCTTGTACAAAATAATTTGGCAGCGAGATATTTCTTATGTACGGTGCACTTTTCTGAATGACACCTGACGCGCTCTCTAAATAATCTGGAAAAACAACGTTTGGAAACGGATCAAAGTCTGAAAATAGCAGACTCGGTTTAGTTGCATATGTTCATGACAGATAGGACATCAGTTCAGTTTGACTGTTATGTGAAGAAATAATTGATTGATTTGATGGTTCGGGATCTTTTGGTAACTCTGATTCCGGCCTGACATTAATCACTCAGCAACAATATGATTCCATTGTCCCTGTGCTGAGAAGACCAAACTAATGACAAATAGCGCCAGCGAAATCCAGAGGGAGATTATGGTAAAAGGACAGAAGCTTGGAACAGTTACAAGCTTCAAAAAGCTTGGAGCAATTGTACCAGATGAAGGCTCAAAATCGGAGGCTCTCTCAAGGATTGCACAAGCCACTGCAGCTCTGACAAAGCTGAAGCCAATATGGAGAGATAGCAACTTACAATGTATATCTTAGATCAAAGGTGAAACTGATGCGCTCTCTTGTCATATCCATTTTTATGTATGCCTGTGAGCCATGGACCTTGAGAGATGGGTTAGAGAAAAGAACGCAGGCCTTTGAGATGAGATGCCACCGAAGGTTACTGGTCATTTTGTACAAGGACCATATAACCAATGAGGAGGTTCGCAGAAAGATCCAAGCAGCCATTGGAGAATATGGCCAACTCCTGACCTTGGTCAAGAAACGGAAACTGCGGTGGTTTGGCCATGTCTCAAGGTCTTCTGGTTTAGCGAAGACAATTCTGCAGGGCACAGTGAAAGGAAAGAGAACGAGAGGTAGACAGAAGAAGAGGTGGGAAGACAATAATAAGCAGTGGACAGAGATGGATTTTGCTAGTTCAACTAGGGCAGCTGAAGACAGGACTAAGTGGAAATGGATTGTTGTAGAGTCATCTGTGGTGCCTCAACGACCTCACAATGTCATGGGATATACTAGACTAGATTAGACTAGTCCCCGTCTCGATGAAGTAAGGTCCAATGTCGGTATTGGACATCCATGAGCCTGCTAATATGCATGGTTCATCCTAAAATCTGCTGGCATATTTTTAGAGGTCCGAGCCCATTTACATATTGCAACCGGTAACACAATGGGATTGGCGGCGGATTGTTATGCTAGCGGTCTTGGTTTGTATCCAGCTACCGTTTACAAGGTTCCACTGCACACAGCCTTTGATTATCAGCCCTCTATATGATCAATACGCCTGAAATTACATGTATATTGAAGGGGCCATAAAACTGCAAGTTTGTTTACGTTTTATACCACATTCGCTATCTTTTTCATCTCATCTGCAACTATTGGCTATCATACATTACCCAGCGCACATCTAGCGGTAAGCTGTTTTTCAGCTACACCGAATATCTCTGCATAAGTGGATGGAGCTTCGGAAAAAATAAATCTTTATAATTCAGAATAATAAAGATAATAATAATAATAACAAAAAAAAAAACAAAAAAAAAAAAACAAACAGAAATGTACGTACTCCGAACGAACTAGCAGCTTCATGAAAATGAGGCCAGAAATCGTTATAAAGCAGTCAGATCAGGCTTTTGATCGAACATTTCTGGCGGATCATTAGGGTTCACACGGTAGCGTCCACAGACAGATCGCATAAACAATCCTTTGTTGATTTCTTTGAATAAAAGAACGGAAAACGGCCGAAACGCCAAATGCGTTTCAGACGCTTTAATGTTTCTTCATTTTCACCACAGGTACGGATGCTCGCAAATTCATTTTTCCCGAGGGTAGGGCGAATCCCTGAACCACTCTTGCTCCATTTAGATTCTTGATTGATTGTTTTGGGTTTAACGGCCCTTTGAGACAGTATTTCAGTCAATATCGGGCCGTCTACCAGAGAGAGGGAGAAAGACGAGAAATAATAGACGAGAGAAAAAATGTCCATACAACCCCTACCCGTACCTACTGCAAGCACAGTAGGCCCTGGCCGCACAATGTTCCAAATCAGTATGACGCCCCGGCACTGCAAGTTAAACACAGCACCATCGCACCACCCGACCACCCCTCTATTTAGATTCTTCAAACATTTTGAGAATAGTAGGCTGGAGGAAGACGCCATGACAAACGTATTTTTTCAGGTTGGACATGGACCGTCTGTTCTTACAGTAGGTGCGAAAATGCCTTGTTTGGATATTTTGCACTCTCTTCTGTTATTTTTTCCTCTCTCTGGAGGACGACTCGATATAAACTGAAATACTGCCGTATAGGGTCATTAAACTCAACCAAAACCACAAACATATCATAAAGGTTAAAATGAGACCAACGTGAAAGACAGGGATTTTTAATGAGTCCAGAAATTAATTAGGCTATATTAAGGATGAGCATACAAGAGAGAAACATTTCAAGTAAGTCCATAAACTAAAGTAAGGTAGCGCTTATAAAGCCATTGTTAGATCATGGCACGCAAAGCAGTTAGAAACGTCGTCATTAGCAACGTCAGCATTTCTGTCGAAATTGTGGACTAATTCTGTTGTTAGGTGTACTGTGGTATGAAAACTTAGTCGGTGACCTACTAAGTTTTGCAGCGAGTCACACTGTGAAGTTTTTGAAGAAAAAAAGAGCTTTGTTTTCTCATAATGAAGGGTCTTATCTCAGACAGACGTGCAAAAAGTGAGTTTACTACCAATGAATGTCTTAATAACGTCGGGAGCAAAATGAGACAAAATCGACGTTTTTTGAAGTCACATATTTTGAAAACGACATCGATAAGCCCCCTTCTTATTACATTTCCTGGAAGAGGGACTAAAAATGCACGATATAGGGGAGTATGATTAAAATCGTGAGTTTTGTAAATTCCTTCAATTCCTTCCACTTCAGCCTAGCTGAAAATACGGGGCTAAAAAACATTTTTTTCTGCTGAGATCTAATTTCTATTGTTTTATTTCAAGCATTGATGTAGGTTTAGAACTACAAATTATCCTTATCTACATCCTTTTATGCAATATAAACTTCTTTGTAATAATTTGTGAATAGAAGTCGTTAACTTTAAAAACCAATGACGTAACATTTAGACGTACCATCATCAGTCTTGCGTTACTGTATTTCATGGGGGTGGGGTAAAGGTAGCGTCAATTTCTAAAAAATGAAACGGTAAACCCTTAACTGTCTTTGTATTGTTTCACAAAAGGTTATTTACAGAACTCAATATTAAAACTTTGCCATTTTTTAACGAGCCTATTTTTCGAAATTCGATGTCAAACCAAGATTTTTAGTATTTTTTGAACTTTGAAAAATAAGTGTTTCGCTGTAATAAAATAGTAACATTGAAGCAAAGTTAGACTTCTTTCATGCAGTTTTGAAGAACTCAGGCTGCTTGTACGTTTTAAATAAAATTTGATTTTCTCCCTAAAATATTAATGTCTAAATCGTTAAAAATGGTGCGTTTTCTGCACCCTGCTTCTAGCGTCCAAACTGCAAAACCGTCACGTTTTCAGACGTCATACCTGACAAAACATTACAACATTTCCAAAATATAATGTCAGTTTCGCATGCAGATATGTTTGAAAAATTATAAAATGCTTTGTTCATGATCAAAAACGGATTTTTTCTAAAATCGAGTTAAAGTATGGTTCCACCTTAATTCTAGTTTTCGTTTTCTGACAAAACGAATATCTGTGGTATATCTGATTAAATCCCGTTTTCCTCAAATAAAATAATTTTTGACAAAATCAGTTTCTGTGTTTTCATGATTGTTGGCAAACCAAATAACTCCAAGCTAACTCTAAGATAATTGCCTTTGGTTACTACATGATCAAGGCTGCATCCTAAATCTGTAGTTATCTGGATTGTAAATCATTCGGCACATTTAATTTCATGAAAATATTTTCTCCCGGAAAGTGTTTACTAACAGCCATAACCTCATTATAAAAACGACGCAATATGTGACGTCACATACAAAACATAGAAGATGAGAAGAAAAGAAAGGGCAGATAGAAGCCATGTGATATGTGTAGCATCATATATAAAAAGCTCAGTTCAGTTCAGATCTATTCTCTTATCGACGTCACCCAAGTGGCTCAACGGTACGTAACCATAGTTGCACACACTTGGCGCCGTGTGTCCGTCCAAATATATAAAAAGCTGTGGTTTGGTTTTGTTGTAAAAGCTTAAAATTTTAAAATTTCGATGTAGCGTTTTTAAATCTCTTGAGTGTATATATGACAAGAGGACCATTGGTCCTGCAGCTCACCTGGGTCCATTCAGCCTCAGTACTCTAGGGTAAGTTACTCTAAGACCATCGGTCAATTGGTTCTGGTGAAATTTTTTTAAAGGTTTCAACCATATATGGGCATGGAGGACATGTTGGTCATGTGACCTGGACGTTTGAAAAAAATTTCATTCTCTTAACCCCATGGAGGCTCTATATGAAATTTGGTTTCAAAATTGGCCCAGGGGCTTTTGAGGAGACGGTTTGATATTGTCAAAATGATAGAGTTCTGGGTCAAAATTCAAATAATGACCTTGACCTCTTGTACTCATGAATCTTTATGGACTCATTAAGATGACTTTAGATGCCAATTTTTAGGCATAAATCTTCAAAACTTTCCATGAAATCTTATATTCTAGCATTTTTTCCACATTTGACCTTGCAGTAAAATAGTCAAGGTCAACCCAAGGTCATTATTTTGAACAATCTTGATAGCACTGGAGTTCCCAATGCTACATACCATGCTATAAGGCCATCGGTCAATTGGTTCTGGAGAAGAAGATTTATAAAGGTTTTTATCATGTATGGTCCTGGCGGCCATGTTGGTCATGTGATCTGGACTGTTTGAACAAATTTTCATTCCCTCAATCCCTGGAGGCTCTATATGAAATTTGGTTATAATTGGCCCATTTTTTTTAGGGGATTGTTTGATATTGTCAAAATATGAGAGTTCTGGGTCAAAGGTCAAAGAATGACCTTGACCTCTTGTACTCACAAATCTTCATGTACTCATTAAGATAACTGTATATATAGTCCGTTTGCTCCCAAATGCAAACGGCATTCCCAATATTTTCTCAAAATCGGTGAGAGGTAAAAGATTTTCGAATCGCTCATTCTTAATTTTCATCCTATACATAACAAAATCATAATTTTGCAGAAATGTGAGGTTTTGCATAAAAAAAGTTTCTATACAAAAACAGGACCTAAAATATGTCATTTTCACCTCTTAATTACAAGGGAGTAAAAGTTGGCTGTTGGAATTCCCGTTTAGTTTTACGTGTTAGAGCATGTGACCAATGTATGCTATCCCTAGAACAAAATTTGCATAATTAATTAAAATTTTATTCTAAATCCATTTTTTCTACATTTTGTTTCACCCATATATTATCAAATTTTAAAACATACAATTTTTACTCGCAAAATAATATAATAGTTCAATATCTATTTACAACATAGTATCACCTGACCAGTGATACCATGCGTTACGCGTGCGGACAGGTGAATACATTTTACTAGTTCATTCATATACGCCCACACCTGTAGTAAACTACGAGTTTACGCTATTGCCTATCAACAATATTTTGGCTGTTCTAACAAGCATACGACGCCCTTTAGTGAAACTGCTCAGTTTTTGCATTAAGGTCAATGGAAAATATTTTACAAAAGCATAAAAAATTTGGACTTTCCGTATTCTGTTATGTATAGTTATAGGAATCATAAGGACATTGGAACATTTGATGAAACTTTCATCGTTTTCGAGAAAATAAGCAAAACCCCGTTTGCACTTGGGACCAAACGGACTATACCAATTCTTAGGCATATCTCTTCAAAACTTTCCATGAAATCTTATGTTCTAGCATTTTCCCATATTTGACCTTGCCGTAAAAAAGATCAAGGTCAACCCATGGTCATAATTTGAACAATCTTGATAGTACTCGAGTTCCAAAAGCTACATACCGAGTTTCAAGGCCATCGGTCAATTGGTTCTTGAGAAGAAGATTTTTAAAGGTTTTTACCATATATGAACGGGGCGGCCATGTTGGTCATGTGACCTGGACCATATGAATAAGTTTTTGTTCCCTCAACTCCTGGAGGCTCTATATGAAATTCGGTTTCAATTGGCCCAGGGGCTTTTGAGGAGATTGTTTGGAATTGTCAAAATATGAGAGTTCTAGGTCAAAGGTCAAAGAATGACTTTGACCTCTTATACTCATAAATCTTCATGTACTCATTAAGATGACTGTAGATACCAATTTTTAGTCCAAAATCTTCAACAGTTTCCAAGCTACCTTATGTTCTAGCATTTTGCCATATAAAAGCACAAGGAAGCAAATTTGACCTTAACGTAAAACAGGTCAAGATCAACCCAAGGTCATAATTTGAACAATCTTGGTAGTACTCGCATGCCCGATGCTACATACCAAGTTTCAAGGCCATCGGCCTATTGGTTCTGGAGAAGAAGATTTTTTTTTTTAGGTTTTTACCATATATGGGCATGGCGGCCATGTTGGTCATGTGACCAAGACCGTTTGAACAACTTTTTGTTCCTAAGGTCCCAGGAGGCTCTATATGAAATTTGGTTACAATCGGCCCAGCGGTTTCAGAGGAGAAGTCGTTTGAAATTGTGGACGGACGGACGGACGGACGGACGGACGACGGACGGACGGACGGACGACGACGGACGACGGAGCCTGACCATACTATAAGCTCCCCCGGAGCCTCTGGCTCAGGTGAGCCAAAAAATCTGAAAGTGACCAAACCGAAATTTGTATATGGTTTGACAACTTTAAGAAGTTTATTATGATAATTCCACGACTGCTTTTACTTTAGAATGGGTAATGTACACAAACGTGCTTTTCATACATGTGAGTTGCATCGCATTTTTATATATGTTAGCTATTAGCATGAATTCCATGTGCGAATGGCATTTACAAGGGAGAGAAATGCTCTTGTCCTGTTTGATAGAATCATTTGAAATGGAAGATTCTGAATTAATCAAATGTTTGGTTCAAGTTCTATGAAAATCGGATCATACATATAGATAGAAGAGTTTCAAACTTCGAACTAAACATGGCGTGAGTCATCAACTCCGGTATGGTGGCATAAACTCACACCTTAACATATCTCTAGATAAGAGGGAGTATTTGGTGATAATTATGGATAATTTTTGTTAATTCTGCATAAAAACATATGTTGTGACCCCTCATCAGAACCGTCTCGACGAGCACATGCTCGGAAGCAGCCAATCAGTGTTCTTTATTTTGAGTTTGAGATTATTCTCTTGTTTTATAGCCTCGAGCCCAGACCTATCTGTTTCAATTCTTTGAATTTTACCGTAGTTTTGAAATATTCCTTATCTTTGCCATTAGCTTTTAATCAAGTGCCACTTTTTCTTTAAGTATACAAATATGATAATTATCAGAAGTTAATTTATTTTCTTAAGACAAGGTTTTCGATATATAATTCATTTTGAAGACATTATCATGTCATAATTTTCTAAGTTTTATATCAGCAGTTTATTACGTGATAACTTTGTTTGATAGGCGCTCTACAATTTTTTTGTTCCAGATAGTCGGTCTTATAGTTCTTTTGATTACATCAGACATAATAGAGAAAAAAAAGAAGGAAGAGAGAGAGAAAAAAAAAATTAAAACAGAAAATTTCGGATTGAGGTATACCACTATAGTTAGGAAAGTATCTAACTCTCAACTTCCAGAATGAGCGAAAACAAGCATTAACCAGCAGTCACATGACGTTCAAACGACGTCAGTGCGACGTAATTTTGACGTCATGTGCCTGCAGGGTTACTCACCCTCCCTGAAAGAGTTAACCCTTATAATCATTAGAGGATGGATGGATGGGTGACTTGCAATTTTACATCCTTTTTAACAGTATTTCAGTCAAATAAGGACGATGGGAAGCTGATAATGAAAAGCTATGTGGTTTTGTCGTGTCGCGGCTCAAATATAGTGTTATCACAACTAACTTTAAGGTGTATGTGCACACTTCATTGCTTTTTCCATAATTTTTGCAAAGGGAAAAAACTTTTAGTGACTTCATGTTTCCTCCGTCGGCGAGGAAACCAATCCAAAAGAGTGTCAACTCAAAGGGAAATAATTTGCTCAGTTAGAAGCTCAGGCCCCGAGGTAATGAGTGCATTCTCAAACTCAAAATAAAGCACACTGATTGGCTGCTTCCGAGCACATGCTCGGAAGGCGCCAACCAGTGTGCTTTATTTTTGAGTTTGAGATTATTCTCAAGTTTTATAAGAGATGACCACGTTGAAACGGAGAATGAAAATGAAACTTGCAGGGTTGCTTCATTTGCAACCCTAGTCCCTTTAAAGCGAGGAGGCCCGGTAGCTCAGTAGGTTAAGCGCTGTCCAACTGATCTGGCGGTATCGAGTTCGAGTCCCGCTCCCTGGAGGCGAAATCTTCTCAGCCTTAAACGAGGTTCTATTAGACACAGCCTTTCATTATCACCCTCCGATCGGCCTGATATGACTGAAACACTATTAGCACGTCATCCATCATTCACCCTAAAATGTACCAATATGTACAGTTATCACGGTAATATGGTAGGTCAGTGATCAGTGATTTTTGCGATCGCCAGACTAACCGATAATGCACATTCTTTATTTGCAAATATACCGTAATTACACGAAAAAACGAACTCTTTACCAATTAGTGAAATGTCCCAAAATTTGTAGAAATTGATTTTTTTTTATTATCACACAATGTTTCAACATTTTGCTGTTAGAATGATAAACAGCACAGACCCTGATCAGACTACTCCGTGTGGAGCATTCTGATCAAGATCTTCACTGTTGGCTCTGATACTTTTGTTCCAGCTAGTTCAGTAAGCATTAATTATCAATCCTAATATTTGTGTCTGTGATTGATCTGTGGTACCGTAAAATCCTAAGTTTTGGGACAGATAGGTTTGGCCAAACAGTGCAGACCCAGAAAGGAGCAGTCTGATAAGGGTCTACGCTGTTTACCATTACATGCATCTTTTTGACGCATTAGTGCGTTGTAAAACCAAAACTGTTCCATTTTTAGAACAATAATGGTATTTAGTTTGGGTGTCCCAAATTTTGGAATTTACGGTAAATGTTCTAAATGGGTGAAAGTCAAGCAGAACATGCAGGCCTCGCCAGTGAACATGTGAATCTAAATTCTAGGCAACGACTGGGTCTTTGTGGCTCTCTGTATATTTATGTAACAAGTGGCAGCGTAGACCCTTACTCGCGAGCATAAATCATTTTGTTAGACTGAAAAGGCATATATAGGCAAATGTCTTCTTTTTCTGCGGCTGCCGAAAGTGATAGCATCCCGATAAACGGTAAGGTCGATATCGCAGAATCTAAAACAACAACTGACGGTGTGAATTTACAAATTCCTACTTCTGTTCTGATCAAGTGCGAGATATCACTGTGCCAATGTGTATGATTAAAAAAGAAATCAAACTTCTTATCATGAATGGGGTTGTCGACTCCATTATTTATTCGGTTAAGCAATATTATTTTTTCTGTGCTGATTTGTACTGTATCTATAAATAAAACACTTAGAAAAAACAGCGGGGTTTCATTGCATACAGCCTTTCAGTATCACCCTCCCATCGCCCTGATATGACTGAAATACTGTTGAAAAGGACGTAAAATTGCAAGTCATCCATCCATCCATCCATCCATCTATAAGAAAAAAAAACATGCCCGGACCCAGACTACAACTAGCTGGCGGGGCTCTCTCTGGACAACTGGTGGGCTTAGAGCCCAAAGAAAGAGGCCATAATCAAGGTTCCAGATAAAATAGAGTATTCGATGAAAAATGGAGATACATGTATTTGAATATATGATATGGCATCTCATTGGAATTGCCTCATTGAGGCGATTCCTATGAGATGTCATAACATAAATTACGTTCCTACCTCGTGGAATATCATCTCAAATAATCATCAGGTGCTCCTTACATGTATTACCTACATTTCCCAGCATTAATACTGGGCACAGAGTCCCAGGTTGCGGGGCTTAAGCCCCAAAGCCCACCCCTGGATCCCGGGCTGAAAAAGAATACCACTCTCACAGCGTAATTTGGAAAGCGTCTTGAACAAAATAACAGCAGCATCGCGAGAAAGATACCTTCAAGCATATGAACAGGCAAGACAACTGTCAGCATGCACATCTACGCAAGTCTTGGTTGATTACTTTAATCATCGGCGAACAGAGAGGACTGATCAGACCGTGCGGACGCGCAAGCTGAATGGAGTCTTGAATGTCACTGATTGCACAATTCTGTGAATTCTTTAATGAACGAAAAAATTGAACTAATTAAATCAGTAGGGAAAATTTGACTCTAATTTGAATCACAGCAGTTCATTAAATGCGTTTATATGAGATTATTCGTTGCTACAAGAAAACTGGCTCGCAAATGTTGACGTACTAATGCCCTGTTTATAAAAATGCATAAGTTGCGAGTTGCTCGCGAGTTGGTTGGCTTTTTCCTTCGGGGTTGCGGTGGTTTCACAGAGTATTTGTCAGCCCCTAGGCAGCTGAGAACTACTTCTGGCTTTCTTCCACCACAGAACAGTCCTCTGATGTAATGATCAGGTATGACTGAATCAGAGTATTGAGGGAGGATACAACAACAACAAAACAGTTTACCCTTGTGTACTACCCCTCGGGGTACTTTAGAAATAACCATTTGGATAAACGGTTGCATTTATATGCAGTATCTGAGATTTGGGGTAAAACATACACTAAAGTTCAGAATTCCTGTTTCAAAGTCATTAAACCAGTGGTAAAAACGCCTAAATACAAATCATTATGAAAAGTGCTTCCACATTCACGTTTAAGCCTCGTTCACACGACCAAAGTTACTTTGTCACAGAAACTGTAACAAATTAATTTTGGCAACGATTTTGCGTTTACAGGGAGCAAATTAATTGTTAAAGAAAGATGTGGCATAGACTGTTTGTCACATTAACTTTGGCAATGAAATATTTGCTGCCGTGTTTACACGAACAGAGAATTCTCGTTAAACATGTTAAAGTTACCTGAACAAACAAACTTTGCTCGTGCGATCGGCCAACTTTCGTTCAAGATCAAACTGATTTGATTATGAGCAAAGTTTTCTGTGTTTATCTCCACGGTCAGTTTCTTTGTTACAATCATTCTATGGCAAATTTTCTGTTCACACGGACACATTTAGTTTGTCATAGAAACTTTATCATATAAATTTGGCAATAAAAATGTGGCATACATTTCATTCACATGAGCAAAATTTTCTATGCCAAACCTTCTTTGTCACAGAAACTTTGCCCGTGCAAACGAGGCTTTTGTGACACAGTGTGCGAATAAATAATAACAAGAAATATCTTTAAAAAAGATATTCCGCTAAAATTGAATAGAAGTGTGTATTGTAAAATGTTTGAGTCAGGTACATGTAAGATATTGAATGTGCTGATCAGATTGTTCGGATGCGCATGTTGATATGCATATTTGTTGTTGGTGCTGGGGTTCGATTTCGGAAATACTGTTGAATTTTGATTGGGTCTGTCTGTGTTGCATATAACAAGGAGGATTGGCTGCTGACCGTCCCACATATAACCTTAAAAGTGTTGCAGTTCCAACACAACATCAACAACTAAGCCAGCAACAATTACTTAATTCGATTTCTGTGTCAAGTTATTTTGTTGGTTTTATATTTTACATGAGCGACATAACAGGCAAAATGTTCTTTGGTAAAAAGCGATTTTGACCGAACTATCTAGATTCATCACGACACGGTTTATAGGCCAACAGTCAAATGAAACTGAAAGTAGAAAGAGAAACCAGAAAGAGAAACCGAAAGTAAGCTACTTACACCAAAATCCCGGATGTATTTATATTGGCCAATGAAATACTTAAAATGTAGGTCAATAGTAAGGTTATACGGCTAAAGCCGAAAAAAATGTAGGGCGAACATGTTATTGAAAAATGACAACTGAGCCGCGACGCGACAAAACCAACAATGTGGTTGTGCGCCCAGCGCAGACTCAGATCAGCCTGGGCATCCGCCCAGTCTGATCAGAGTCTTCGCTGTCCGCATGGAAGTAGCTTAGACCCTTAGCTACCCTTTAAGCGCTTAGTGAAGAGTCTGATCGGACTAGGCGGATGCCAAGGCTGATCTGAGTCTGCGCTGGTCGCACAACCGCATTGTTGGTTTTGTCGTGTCGCGGCTCAACTACAGTGTATCTTTTTCTACCTCCCCGTCGAGAGATGGCATATAAACAAAAGCTCATACCATTTCATTTAAGATTAAGACAACTTACTTGCCAATTAAAACGACTCAAGCGTTTTATGTTAAATTCAAGAATGTCTTATTTGTTAGCTTACCTGTCAGGAAGGCTCACAGGTGAGCTTATAGTATAGCTATGGTCCGTCGTCCATCCGTCGTCCATCCGTCCGTCCGTCGTCCACAAATTCCAAGGATATTTTAGCCGCGACACGAGAAAACCAACAAAGTGGTTGTGCGGCCAGCGCAGACTCAGATCCGCCTGGGCATCCGCCCAGTCTGATCAGAATCTTCACTGTCCGCATGGAGGCAGCTGAGACCCTCAGCTACCCTTACAGTGCTAAGTGACGAGTCTAATCGGACTGGGCGGATCCCCAGGCTGATCTGAGTCTGCGCTGGCCGCACAACCACTTTGTTGGTTTTCTCGCGTCGCGGCTCATTTGTCTTCTCTGAGGCCACTTGGCTTATCAAAGTCAAGTTTTATTTGTCGCAGCAGTGGGACGGGAATACGAAAGTTTGTTCGCAGGGTCTGGGTAACATGACCACTAGGATGGCAGCTACGCCCATATATGGTAAAAACCTTTAAAAAATCTTCTCCAGAACCAAAAGAACTTAGTAAGTAAGCATTTGGGACTCGGATCCTACAAAGTTTGTTCAAATAGTGACCCTGTGTTGGTCACGGCCTACTTTAAGGCAATGTCAACTTTGGTACGTTATGCTTTTGAATATTGGAAAATGCTTAAACAGTTGATTTCTTGGAAAGGTATATTATTTGGTATATATAATTATAAATTGGCCGAACAAGACGCCATGTTGCCGAAGGTCAAGGTTATACTCTGACTTTTTTTCAAGGTCACTGAGATTTTGTCGCCCGTCAACATTTTCAAACATCTCCTCTGAACCCATTGGGCCAATTGAAACCACATTTTATTTGGACCCCTCTTGGGTCAGTGGAATGAAAGTTTGTTCAGGTGGCTGGGTCACAAGAAAAAGACGGCCGCCATGCCTATGTACGGTAAAAACCCTTTAAAAAATTTCTTTAGAATCGAAAGCTAATGACCTTGAATCTTGGTGTGCAGCATTAGGAATTGGGGCTCTACAAAGCTTCTTCAAATGATGACTCTGTGTTGGCCTTGACCTAATTTATTGCAAGGTCAACTTTGGTACGTTATGGTTTTGAACGACAAAATGCTTAAACACTGGATTTCTCAAAAACTATTTAAGTCTAAAGTATAATATTTGGTATACATGTATATGGTTAAGCGATTGAGCAGATGAAGACAGCTGGGATGATCCCAGCCTGTCCCATGTCGTTGTCTACACCTGCTCTAGGGATATAAACAGGTGAGCTTTACAAGACCGTCGGTCCTCCGGTTAAAAGTTGACGAATCATGATCATTTACAATGTCGACACTATGTGGGGGTGGGGGTGGGGACTGGATGGGTGGCAGTGATATTTCGCAATAAAATATGATTATTTCATGCTATAAAGTGGAATAGGGCAAAAAAATATTTTCAGTGTACGTGGGAAAAGGCCTGAATGATAATAAAACGATTCAGCCTTTTCTAAATCGCGCGGTGGCTTTCTTTTGGGTGTGAAGCAGACGCTTATTATTCTATATTCTAACACAGTGCGCCTATAGAAGCAATGGAAAGCTTCCGTGTTTTATTCTGCAACAATTCACTGCGTCGGAGCGCGTGAGTCTAACTATCAGTTGTTAGTAGATATATCACTCGCGCTCCGCGCTCGTGATATGATCTACATTACAACTGACCTCCAAACAGTGAATTTACAATTTACTGCTAGAGCTGATCTATTTCTTAAACGTCGAAAGTTTTCACGTTTTTGAAACACAATAAACATGCAAACGGCATTTGAGACGCGTCACGAGAAAAAATATACTATTTAACATGTTAACTTTAGTTTAAACTTATTTTATTTCATGAAAGAATGCAAACTGCTTATTGAGTAGCAAACTGGGTCCGAGGTTATAAAACTTGAGTACATTCTCAAACTCAAAATAAAGCATACAGATTGGCTGCTTCCGAGCATGTGCTCGGAAGCAGCCAATCAGTGTACTTTATTCTGAGTCTGAGAATATAATCAAGTTTTATAAACTCCGGGCATGGTTATTTAGTTCTTCTCCCAGTCATAACAGAGACTGTCAACTATATGAAGCATTAAAAATTCTAGCTTATTATAACAGAGGTCCAATACTATCATAATCATACGATCATTAAACGAATATATTCTAACAGTATCTTTACAGCAATTTTATTTAACTACGGTACCATAGAAAAAGAGAAATATATTCTTTGAGCGATAACGTATCATTAGATCACCAATAATTAATCTAATTTAATGCTGTAAAGATACTTAAAGAGAGGAAAAAGAAGAAAGAAAATGAGAAAAATACAAAGAAAAGTTTGGGGGAAAAAAGAGGGAAACATCCAACATTGTAGGTAGCTACTAAAAAGATGCAGTGGGAACATAAGGCCGAAACAACTTCGAGTGAACGCTGCATCAACGTCGTGGCGTTGAGTCAACACCAACTCGACGCCGTTCAAACGTTGTACCCCACACTTGGGGATGAGAGAGGGTGGTGGGGCGCTTTCTAGGAAAACAACAATTGCTTTTCGGTCCATAATGTAACTGTTACTTAGAAACTGTCGCATTTGTTATACACTCGTTTCATTTTCTTCTATCAAAAGCGTTTAGCCTGTAGACTAAACTTTTGTACATTTTCAAAAATATTCTTGTTTATTTCGAGTGAAAGCGTTGTGTCACATAACAACAAAATGTAAGTATCGGCGTCTGGGCCCAGTTGTTCAAAGCATCGTTAGCCCAACGAGCTCGTTAAGAGGCCAACTCGTTAAGTGTTTTGTGACTTTATAGCCAAATACACTTATATTTTATGTTGAAAATATGTGAGAAGCTTTTGCAGTGCAAAAGCTTCTCACATTTTTGCAACCAAAAATATTGGCATATTTGTGATATTAACGTTTGAAGTTTTAACGTCACCGTGAACTAACGACGTCGTTAGTTTTGAACAACTGGGCCCTGGTTCTGTGAAACGCTATTTTATCAAAACTGTGCTTGGAAATATGGACCATGGAAAGAAAAGTGCTGGGTATCTTCAATACTGCCACAGCGGCATAAGGGTGACTCTGTGACGTTATCAAGAAAAGACTGTTTCAATCATTACATAGAGGATCTTACATGTGTGCTCATGTATTGTTGAATTTATTAAACGAGTTAGGGAAAAGATAGGATGCGAGGCTCTGCCGAGCATCTTATCGTTTTCACCAACGAGTTTAATAAATTCCATAATACAGGAGCACGAAAGCAAGATTCTATTTATCATATGATAATAAAATCACATTTTATTAGCAAATTTCGCGCTAAAACGTCACGATTTGGGAATTAGAAAACGCGACGCTTTATGGACGTCAACACATAACGTTACGACGTAATTTGCATATTTAATCCACGGGTGGATTGTCGTTTTTAATGCATGGCTTTATTACACTTTCAGAAGCGACGTCATATTATAAAGTTTATTCTCAACCGGGCATGTTAAATAGGACTTGTCAGCTGCCCGAATAATTCTTTCGAACTGGAGATCTATTTTTATTCAGGAATTGCTTAAACTAAGGCAACTGAGACAGACTATCTAGGTAACTTATTCCAGTTTCTTACTGCCCAGCAGGCACATGACGTCGAAATGACGTCGTACTGACGTCGATGCGACGTGATTACGCTTCATCGACGTCAATCCAACGACGTGTGCCCGCTGGTTGAAGATGGTAAATATAAGTTGTAATACTGAGTTAGTTCAGGTATCTATTGTTTAAAGACCGTTAGCATGTACACTGTAAACAGTTATACTGAGAAATAAATACTTACAGATTGTAATAGTACTAGAGACATTAAGTAGACTGGAACATTTATAAAACAACATTAATTTGTGATCATTTCTTCGTTTTTCAAATGTACATTTTGTATCCCACTGAATTTCATTAAATAGAGCATCATGCAAGAAACACTAGTTCAGGCGCTCCAGTAACTCGCTGCTTCATTTTGAATTTTATCGCGCTCCCGTACCTAATAAAAGCTATACAGATCGTTTCAAGGGACTTTCCATTTCATCTGAACTTTAATTTTCTCATAAAATTATTTCTAAATCAAGTCTTTTCTTTAATAAGATCAATATGATAATGCCATATGTAGTCGTTAGAAAAGCATAAGCCATGTTTGAACATGTCGAATCAGGTAAGCCTGTGCTTTAGCACAGTCCAGCACAGTCTCAGCTTTACCTTATATGAATTCTTCCAGATCATGGCCGTCAGAGGATGCAGAAACATTAAGGATTCTGATCAGACTGCGCTGAGGCGCAGGCTGATCTGAGTCGTTTCTGTTTTCACAAGCCGGAAGGCGCGTTTTCTTAAAGTGGCACCCAAATATAGTACTATTATCTTTTTGACAGCTATCGTCGCTTCAATTACGGCGTAGTTCTTCTTTTATATATATTTTTTTCCTCGATCCGAAAGAACTTTTACTTCTTCTTTGATCCTAATTCCTACCTACAGGATAGTTATTATATTTTTTCAAGATAAATCTTAGATCTGGCACCTGTCTGAAGTCTTTGTTTGTCTAGAACCAACTGATACTCTGCACTTGTCGGCATTCCAATTAGACCTTTGTAGTGTTTTGATTTGATTTTTTTCTCCTTCTTTTATAAATGTTTGGCATTGCTATTCTTGGAGATGGAAATTTACAGATTTTACTGTATTGCTGTCACGCTCAGTGTCTATTTCGATAGGAGACTGTGCGAGGAATATATAGAAAGGCGGACAGAGAATGGTAAAGTTAGAGGAGAAATAAAGGAAGTTCTTGAAGGAAAATTTGTGGAAACTTTTCTTGGAGTTCCTTATGCGAGCCCGCCTATTGGGGAGCTAAGATTTGAGGTATGTTTATTCTTTAGATCTATATCAGTACGTCGTATTGTACGTTGGCAAAGAGTTGTCAAACCAAATTCAGCCGTGCCAAACGAATATGTATTTGAGCCGCACACGACAAAACTAACGAAGTGCGAAGACACATATCAGCCTAGGCATCCGCCCAGTCTGATCAGAGTCTTTGCTGTCGGCCTGAAGGTCCCTTAAATCCTTAGCTACCCTTTAAGCATACAATGAAGACTCTGATCAGACTGGGTGGACGCCCAGGCTGATGCGAGTCTTCGCATGGCAAACATGCCACTTTGTTTATTTTCTCGTGTCGCGGCTCATTTTTTGTCTAGTGCGGACAGAGATCGATATCAACCTACAGAATCTTGGCAGGTTGTGTGAGCTAATAAGCTGTTCCGTGTCTTCGCTGTTCTAGCAGGTGATATAGAGTAAAAATTCTACAAAAATTGGGACACCCAATATAATTACAATTTTTATCCTAAACTGAAACAGTTTGGTTTTACAATGCAATAATGCATCAAAAAAGTGCAGGTTGAATGGCAACGCTGAAGACCCTGATCAGAGCCTGATCCGGGTGGCACTGTTTGATGAGAAATTTATATTTTAACGTTCACCAGTGGACTATACAGCCTGCTTTCTCACACCCTTGTAAAATGTACAGGTATCGTATGCAATAGACAGATTTCCAAATAAAGAATAATTACAATAAATGAATAGATAAATAAATAGACAAAAAAAAAATAATTATAACAATGAAATGATAATGGTATTAATAAACTTCTTCCTGAGGCGTTAAAACTGAACCGCCAAAGTGAAACAGAAAATAAATGAATAAAAATAAATAAATAAACAAACGTTTAAAACTATATGTATATACATTCATCTATGACTCTAAAATGACTATAGTTAATGCTTGGCGATTTAGGTCATGAATTATATTACATTTTCGAATTATATTACATTTATTCTGCTTTGGACTTTGATATTTTCAGTATACAACGAAACCGGAACCATGGAAAGGAACACTCAATATGACGTCACTTCCGGCGGCCTGTCCGCAGCATTTGGGAGATATGGATTACCTCCAGATTCACTTCCCGGGCTTTAGTAGAACCAGCGAGGACTGTCTTTATCTAAACATTTATGTTCCAAGGGTATTCTCTTTATTACCTTGCAGGCGCAGAGCGTTGAAACAAAACTGAAACGATGTTAATTTAACGTCAGTATGATACAGATTGATTCAATGTTGTTCAATGTCGAGTCAAGACATAAGTTTGCCTAAGTAGAAAATACTAGCCTTCTATAGGATTTATCAGACTTCTACTTATAACAGAGAATTAAATTATTTGAGAAAACATTATAGGTTTAAGAAAATCACACTTTTCCCCTGTAAGAATTTCAGGTAGCACCCCACTTATAATTCGAAAGGAGCATGGCATACAATGTATGCCATGCACCTCTCAAATTATAACTGAGATGGCGTCATCGATCTGTAAGCATAGTAACTACGGAATGACCAACTGTTGTTCTTAGTGCCTTGGCAGAATGATGTCTCGATTACGTCACTTAGACATCAATATGAACTCTTAATTGCTATGGTAATGTATATATGACGTCATAGGAGCATGGCAAACAATGTATGCCACGCCCCGCCAATTTTTCAATGACATAACCAACTTAAATTCTTTCTACAGAAATTTCAGATTTTCTCAAACAAATAATTATTCTTAAGTCATTTAATTCTGTGTTAAAAGATGCCGGTAACATACGAGACAGGTGTGTGTCCTAAGTAGGAGATACTTAGTCGTATGCTCAAGTTACTAATCCCTACACGGGAGACAGAATTTCTATGTTGAGATACCAAGTCCTAGAGAGAAAACACACACAATAGTTCAGCTTTGTCAAAGACAAACCAGTGGAGTAACCGCAACACTCCTGAAAGTGGCCAAAATGAAATTTCGGCTTGGCCGCTATATCAGAAATTTTGTGATAACTCCACTTTCAGGAGTTTTGTGGTTACTCCACTGTTTGTCCTTGACAGAGCTAAACTTGAGTCATTATATATACACAAAGTATATATATATGTTCATCATACACTGTAGTTGAAGAGCGGTGATATATTCTGGTGATCCAATTGCAAAAGATTTCTGTGTATGAATGAAATGTCGCATTTACCACGCGTGACAGAGTAAGAGTCGACCCTGCCACGTTTATACTTGCAAGAGAACCCAACTTTCTGATATAATTGTAACAGGTTGTACACAACTATGTCTTCCTACAAGCAAATCGAATGGCATAGTTTTATTGTGACAAACCATTTACAGATGTTTTATTTGCAAGTGGAAATGGAATTGCACTAGACAAGTTAATTCTAGACACAGCGGTGGAAATTGACTGAAATATTCACTGCCGAGTTATTCGAAATATTATGACCAAAGTTGCTTCTTTTGAATGTTTTCTCTGCTTTTGAAGGAACTCTTATAGCTTTTAACAAGTAGCACATCACGTGCGATAAGCTCTTGATTTTAATCATTAAGCCTTTTTTGACCAATGGCCTTGCCATTCCTTGTAACTGAGCCCCTTAAACGAATGTTTTTCTACATGCACCAGGAGTCACAGGGTTTATTTATCTGCATTTACGTACATTGCTGTGTGTCTCATAATCTCCTAAAGAGTGTTTTAATTTGACATCAAACAACAATGATTTAAAAATATGTAATTTAAAATGCGGATTTTCTGGATATGAGGTTGTCCTATTATGGCTGAATCAGTATATCTGTTCGAGTCAGGGGCAAGTCTGTTTGACTTACGGCTAATTTGCCTCGTTCCCAGGCGACTAAATAGACCTACTGTAGTGAGTCATACGAAACGAAAGTTGTGCAAGGAACTAGTCTAAGGGCTAATTTGGGTAGGTGGATAAAACCTTATTTTTCCCTTATTTCACGAAGTATGGCTAAACGGTTGCAGCTTTTTGGTGCTTGGAAAGCTGCGCTAGTTGTTGCATGACCCAAACACGATGTAGGTCAATAGCCAGGGTCTGTAAGCGCAAGACAATACAAAAGGTGTTCGACTCAAGGGCGAAATACCCTAATAGAACACATTCATTCACTCTCGATTTAGTCATAAATGCAGCTTCATGATTCATTTTCAGACAGTTTCTCGAAAAGGCCGATTGTCCACGTTTCTATGGATACATGGCGGCTCAAATGAGAGTGGTATGGGGGCCATGCTGACTGGAGAGGTATTAGCGGCGTACGGAGAAGTAATTGTGATCAATTTCAACTACAGACTCGGAAACTTCGGTAAACATTTCATCTTTAACCCATTTTAATGCCGAAAAAGTAAAACTAGCCTTGTGGCTGTACTAACAATGGATTTAAAAGCCCCACTAATCTTGGGCACAGCATATGACAGCCGTCAGCATATAAAAGCCATACGGAGCCCATCTCTTAGATTAGTCAGGTATTACATTGAACTTGGCCAAATTCCATAACTTTATTTTCCTTCATCAGAAATATAGATTTTTTTGCACAAACATGTAGTGTAATCTGTGATCTAACACAGTCAAAACGTAAAATCTCCAAAATCTATTTTACAAGCTCACTATTTCTGCTTACTTGACTGCACCCAACACTCATCTGATAGCCACTGGCAAGCATATACATGAGGGGTAGTTTTACAGGCAAGTTTACTTAGGTAGATAACATGTACACCTGACTGTCACTGTGTGTTGTATAAACAAGTTGAGTGGAGGTCCTAAACCATAAAAGATAGTTTTTATTGACCTTTTGTTAAAAAATACATTTCGACTGCATTATTTCATAGACTATGCTATATATTGGTGCAAAATATTATATTTCTGTTAATGGAAAATGGACCTCTACGTTTAAAAAATTTGGCCAAGTTCAAGGTAGTATATGACTAATTTAATAAATGTGTAATTTTTTCATTCAACAACAAAACATAAACTATAATATGCATGTCTTATGATTATTTCTGTAATTCAGAACAAGAGTGCATATTTCTAAAATACAAAGCACCCGTATATTCTAGCCACCAGCTCATATTGACATTTAGAAGTACCTAAACTGATTGACAGATAAAACTCTTTTGGTTGAGTGCGCAAGACGGTGCTAGGCCGCTATTACCCATATGCCCGACGCGTAGGTATGAAAAAACGTTTGAGTTGGCGTGGTCGCAGACGCCAGGGGCGCGGACACATTTGGAACATTTTTTGAAATGTAGTCATGCACAATGAAGCCTAAGTATTATTGCGGTCACTTTTAGAACACGTTTTGAAATGTAGCTATGCATAATGAAGCCTCTTTAACAATATTGAGGCTTCATTGCATTGACAACATTTCAAAAAGTGTACGCGCCCCAGGCGTCTGTGGGCATGGTATAGCAGCTGTGAGGTCATGCATGTAGTAAAGACTGGGGTCTCTTGGCCTACTGGCATAATGGGAACCAGATTGAAACTGGCTACTCTTTACCAGCTGTTCACTGATCGTGTGATTCTGAATTACGTTTTGCTTTCAGGATTTTTGCACATGGAAACAGGCAGCCTTGGGCTGATGGACCAAATAGAAGCAATAAAATGGGTTAATCGAAACGTTCATTTCTTCGGGGGAGACTCGAGTAAAGTAACTTTAGCTGGTCACAGCGCCGGTGCAGCTGACGTGGGTATTCATCTTCTAAATCCAACTCTTGAAGGTAAATATGAATACACACATGAAAAATATTTCTTATTTTGCTCACCTGATGTCTCACAGGCACAACCAAATATGTGAAAGACGAGGAGCCATAGCGGATTACAGTAAAATATACAGATAAATTCATCATTAATCATGTCAGGCCTAGTATAAAAATGCTCGGTATGAAAAAGAGAAACTGATAAGCGGGAACTCATACTGTAGACTCATCAAACACCTGTTTGTCCCAATATTTACCCATTTATGACGTGTAGATGCTTCTTTCTAGGCTCTGGGTCAGGTCCATTTCCAATTTGTGGGCGTCAGGTCTGTTTAAATTCTTAGCTTATTGGTGGTGCTATGCAAGATATAAATTAAAGATGCTTTTGCATATATACTATATATGCAAAATAAATTTAGCAATTATTTTGTATGTGCCTGATGCACCATATTAGGCTTTCATTGTCAGTTTATTGCATAAAGATGCAAGCGCCGTTCGGCTGAGATAGATTGCCAGGTAAAACAAAATCAAGAAAGATCAACTGCAGCGTTTGAACGTGACGTCAGATTTTAAGACCATTGCATGTAAATAGCATTTTGATCATGTACCTGAAAAAGGCAAAACCATATTGGCGCAGCTGTTTCGCAGTTAAAATATAGGAAAACACTTTAGAACATTTGAATATGCCATGAATATGAGGTTCATAAAGATTGAAGTCTTGACGTTTTCCCTTGTTTTTACGTCATCGTGTTAAAACCTTATTTAAAGCCGGTATTTCTTGAATTCCTTTCGAGTGTATAATTGTTTGGTATCTACTAATATGCTAACGTAAACAATTCTGACAGAAAAATTCATGATAAAATTGTTCACGCTTATAGAACAATGGGGCCTTTAAATGACCCAAGTAAGTTTTCAAATCCTTTTTATGTGACAGTCGAGGATGTTTATTTGTTTGAAGCTGGCTTATCACGGTAATCTATCGTGAGAAGCCTCCAGCGGTACCTCATGAAATTTTTTTCATGTTGATAGAGCAATGGGGCCTTTCAAGCCCCAAAATACGGTTCCCTTCTTTTGTTCAATAATCGTTGCACTATAGCGATGAGAAAAAATGCAAAACATATGAAATTGTTGACTATATTTTGCATGGTATATTATATGTAAAGAAGCACAGTCGAGCAGTTTTTCTTTCTAATCTAGGGTTGTTTCGTCATGCCATCCTCATGAGTGGTTCCCCGTTGTCATACTGGGCTGTCATGAACAAAAACGTCGAGCCGGAATACCGACGAAAAATTCGGAAATATCTAAAAAAGGTGGGATGTGCGCATGAAGATGTGACAAGTGCAAAACGATGCTTAAAATCTAAAACTGAATCAGAGTTAAACACTTCCTTGCGGGTAAGTATATAGAGATTAATGTACTTTGAGTTAAAAATATGGGAAATACTTCCCGAAAGACTTGCAAAAAATCGATGAAGCCTTCTTGTGGCCATTTGCCGAGTTTCCTCGATTAAAAGCATATTTCTTCCCCTCAACTCTTTTGAATATTTTGTCTTAACCCTGCTGATCACAAGGAGAGACTTTGTCTTTGCATGGACTATTATGAGTAAACACTGCAAGAGAGAATTATGGCGTCAATAGGCACCCTGTTCCCGCTGCGCATGCGTTGCAACGACTCTTATTGAATAGTTCATCCTTACCGTATACCAACTTTGCTGATTGCGATGCTAGTGCTCCGTATCTGTTCTTGTACCCTTGAAATTTAGAACAAAGGTCCGTGGTTAATAGGTCTGTTTATCATTTTGCAAATAAATAGTTATTCATGTTAAGATTCATCATTTAGAGGTATCTAGAAAATATTTTACTTTATTGACACAATTATAAATGATATTAGCTCGGCGATTACGACCCGCTCAAGACGTCGAAAAAAAGTTATACGAAGCCAAATTTATCTGTGGATATTCTTCCGATCATATCACACGTGGTCCGCGTCGACGGCTTATAATGTCGTATTTTTTTTGTATTTTTTTTTTTCATTTTATTATTATTTTTTTCAAGAGGACTGTTCCGACCATGCTTTTACATCCAATGCCAATTGACAACGTCACACTCTATGGGTCTCCGATTAATCTTCTTACGGAGGGGAAGTTCCCGTCAATACCCGTGATGTTTGGATTTACAAAAGACGAAGGAGCCATGATTGGTAAAAATACCTTTATTTATAATTGATAATTATACATATATTCTCATTCAGCAGTCTCATACTACTTTTGCTTTCTTATTATCTTAGTGTATATTCGAAGACAAAGTGTTTCAGGGATGAGCCGTATCCATTGTCGTCCGTCCAACCGTCTTTCCACCCGTCCGAGTGACCTCCCTTGTTTTCTTGAAATGACTGCTTTTATAGCTCATTTGAGCCGAAGGTTCGCTGTTGAGCTTATGCATAGCAAGGGTTACCTCGTCAATCGTATTCATTTCAAACACCTTTTAATACAAGAGACCACTAGGGCCCACTTCGACTCGGACTATAGTTGCTACTACATTGACTAAAGTTCCAAACGAAGTGCGATGGTAGCTACTAAAATGACGTCATGAACTTACCAAAGATCTACCGAGGTCTGGACTGGCGTTACTCTAGTAGCAAGATGGCTGCCGTTGAAGATTCTCGCGATTTGTGGGTGTACAACAAGTATTTGTTTTACTGAGTTGTTTCTTTTAATTATTTTAGGGCCTATATCATCATCTAATCTATAAATTATCGTCTTTAAAGACGACATTCACGGAAAAGGCAATGAAATGCACAGTATTTATTTCCGTTTCCATGACAATCTACTATTATAGCAACTATTGGCGTTCGATTGGTAATGCGAGTGCGCATGCCCAAAAATACTACTATGGTAGGTACTTAAGTTCGAGTCGAAGTGGGCCTAGGTCAGTTCAAATCAAATACATAGGACGGGGAAAACGAAATGTTTTGAAACGGTGCTGGTCATATGGCCGAGATGGCCACAATGCCATGTCTTTCAATTCATTCCCAATTTACTTTTGGTCTGCTGTTGAAACATTACATCAAAAGAAAAGTGGGAATTTAGAGACAGGAGATCTATTAAAATAAATGAACAAAATATATGCTTTTCTGGCAAGTCAGTGTTCCGTTTAATGTTATATGTGCGTGCACGACGCCTGTATGAATGAATTAATGATACCTGTATGTCGTATATGCATATAGGGGAGAGTCGGGTAACTTCGGACAGGCGGGTAAATTCGGACATATCATGGCAACTAGTGAAAATCCAGAGCCGTCTCATCAGGATTTTCACTGTTTGCCCGATTAATTCTGTTTTAATTCCAAAACAACTGCCATATAAAGAAAACAATGTCACTTCCCGAATTTACCCGCCGTCCGAAGTTACCCGACTCTCCCCTACGGCCATATCTGAAGAAAGTTTTTTGCCAGGTCGTCTGTTCTGTGCTCTTTACAGTAACAGTTTACTGACACCACGCACGGCTTTATTGCAAGAAACATCTTCGTGTTTTTGGCGAATTGAGGCCTGCAATTTTCATAGAATGAATTGCAACCAGTTTTACACAAATTGTAGCAAAAAGGACAAAACTTATACATAAATGCATATAGGGCAGAGTTTAACAGTCACCGGCTGCAGTAGGTCCACTTTACTGGCAACCACGGCAATACGGGCAATTCAGCATTGGATCATTCATAGCGCCTCAGGATAATGGTTTGACCCATTTAGGGGAGAGTCGGGTAACTTCGGACAGGCAGGTAAATTCGGACATATCATGGCAAACAGTGAAAATCCAGATCAGACGGCTAATAAAGAGCCGTCTCATCAGGATTTTCACTGTTTGCCCGGTTAATTTTGTTTAAATTCCAAACAACTGACATATATAAAGGAAACACTGTCACTGTCCGAATTTTCCCGCTGTCCGAAGTTACCCGACTCTCCCCTAATTGTGCTCACACAGGCATGAATTGTCTAATATCTCATTGGAACAAAAACATGAAGTAGGTAGCTAGCATTACCAGAAACACAGAGATTATAATAAGACCCCTGTTTTCATTGTGGAACTGCTTTTATTCGAGTGGATGGGTGCGTCTGCTTTGTTATAAGTCCTCGAGAACTGTACAGAATTGAACCACTATGTAGACTTAAGTTATATGTTTATAACTGAAATATTTGTTCGCCATGTATATCACAATTTTTGTAATGTTGTATGTAACCTATATGCTCATGGGCCTGTAGGCCTTATGCTAATAAAAATTATCTTCTATCTTCTTTCATAACATGATTGGTTATATGTACAGTTATAACGAGTATTCATCATATTTATTGTTAGCTGAGTACAACCCGTTCTACCCCTGGAAGCAGTATGACTATAAAGACTTAAAGGGTGATATAAGAAGATACAGAAGAGTAAAGAAGTTTTCTTCAAGATTCGAAGGTAAACAGTCGCCTGTGGGCACACAAAGCATGTTGAAACATAACACCACACAGTTGAAATAAGCAACGCGTGGCAGTTTGAAACACACAACAGTACAGCATTGAAGCAATGTCGCATCTACACTGCGGTGCCAAAAGTTAGTCAACTGTTTTATAAGTCACGTTGTTTTCGATGCATGGTGTGTGTTGCAATCAGTTTAGGAATCGTTATCTCATGTTTTGGTTTAAACAGTTTTTTTGTTCATTAAGCTACATACATATATACAAATACAAATCATTTCAATGTAGGATCTGACGGTAAGCGCATGTTTTATACCGATTCCCGTTGGACAAAAGTTGATAAAGGCAATAAACTTATTTAACCAGACTCAGCAATGAAGATCTAGAAAATTATGTGAGTAAAACAACAACAAAAAAAATCTGGAAACCCTTTTCCCGTTGACGTCAATGGTGACGTCGCCAAAAATATAGTACCGATGTAAAAATACACTTGTCGTTTTATACTTGTTAAGTCGGTAAATAGCTATGCATAGCTAATGTTTATATGTTTGTAATCCCCCAACTGTAAATAAAGTTTGTATTGTATTGTATTGTTTTCGATGGCAGATGTACTTTACTGGAATCTGTTCAGCCAACATACATGAAACTCTTTAGGAATGAAAAAAAAAATTGATAACTTTTGGCGGCGCACGTCATTATGTAAATCGACGTTAATACAGTTTATGCCATAGGGTAAAACTTGTTTATAGGTCTCCATTAAAGCTGCTGTAGTGAACTGATCATATCTGATCTACCTTTTTACCTTGTGAATAACAGCGTATACTGCATTATGTGTATCTGGGCCCAGTTTTTCAAAACTAACAACGTCGTTAGTTAACGAGACGTTAAATTTTCAAACGTATTATACGTAAAAACGCTCTCATTTTTGCCAAAAAATGTGAGGAGCTTTGGAAGTGCAAAAGCTACTCACAAAGTTTCAGCAAAAATACGAGCAAACTAGATTTTATGCGCAATAGATGACTCAACGACTTCGTTAGGCTAACGAGGCTTCGAATAACTGGGCCCTGGTTGGTAAACAGTAACAAATTTCCTTATCAGTAAATGTTGGAGTGGAAACTTTCTTCCTTATTTCGACATGAAACACATACTGGGAGGGATTTTCAGATTTTACATTACATAACGATTAGTTTATAGTTTTTCGCTATCAGAAAAGCCTTCTAGTATGCTCAGTTACGCCTTCGGGGCTTATGTCATTTTTCTTTTTAGAGATCGTAGCTCATGAGTACATGGATTACACTATCGAAGAAGAAAATGAGCGGTGTTTTCAAGGCTTCGTCCAGGTATAAACTTCGAGTGCTACAGGTTGTACAATCAGCAGATTTCGTGTGTTTCCCTTATTGGTCACTAGTGTAAGCAGTATGAACACACCTCAAAGTGAGAGGTACTGACCTGGAAATATCCTTGCATGCACACGACATGTCGTTGGATCAAAGTTGATTTAATGATGATTAAATGTTATGTGCCCAATGGGAATTGTCCCATGGATACACGGACAACGACGCCATGGGTATAGTATAAGCTGTCTTCAGAGCCCTAGATATGAAGCAGTATTTGGTGATATTTAAGGATAATTTTTGTTATTTATGCATAAAAACATATGTTGTGACCCCTCATCTGAACCGTCTCATCGAGACGAGACGGTTCAGATGAGGGGTCACAACATATGGTTTCAATGAGAAATAAAAAAAATCTCTTAATTATCATCAAATACCCCTTTTATCTAGAGCTCTGCTGTCTTTTGCATTCGCAAAGGCACGCTAAACTGATGAACTGCAGCTAGTGTCAGTGACTCTTTCTTTCAAGGGCGATAAATAAGGTGTCAGCTGTAGAAACTGTCTTGCATAAGGCGAAATAAATTCCATTCACTCTTTACTAAAAAAATACCATGCTCAACTCATGCAAGTGGAAAACTTTCATAGTTGTCATTTGTTCCCATTTTCCATGGATTTCATTTTTTCCATGGAAGGTGACTTGCTCTTAATACGGCTCATGAAGTGACCGTGTTTATGTGTTTATTATTCATGGACACAAATGTCTGTTGTTTTAAACATTCATAATTTATAGATAAATTAGAAAAAATAAATCCCAAAAATGTTTGCTGATCTGATTTTTCTTGCAGATAGAAAGTGATATGTCAATTAAAGTACCAACCCTACATTTCGCCAAGTTGATGCAGGAATCCATGTTCAGGAACAATAAATCCTCAAGTGTTTCCCTTTACAGTTTTGATTATCATAACGAGGCTACTTTCCGGTCGGTGTCCTTCAAACTCTTTGGTAACTTCCGTTTTCTTATTTCAGTGGCCGTATTCGACTGGGCGTTTCGTACTTTACGATTTCAAGCGTAAAGCAACTTTTTTATAGAAAAGGTGCTTTACACTAAGAATAGTGAATCACAAAACGTTTCAGT
Source organism: Ctena decussata (assembly GCA_963989385.1). Lineage (NCBI taxonomy): Eukaryota > Metazoa > Mollusca > Bivalvia > Lucinida > Lucinidae > Ctena > Ctena decussata. The sequence continues at coordinate 75,640,493 of OZ022501.1, read as the reverse complement.
GTGCTTCACGAATTTTAGCGCGAAGCACTTTTTCTATGGAAAAAGTGCTTTGCGCTAAAAACCATGAAGCACGAAACGCCAGGTCGAATACGGACAATGTATGCCAAAACCTATCGGGGAACCCGACCAGGGTGGAGGATCACCTGCTTTTTTTTATACGCTGCACAGATTATTTTTCGTTCATGTCAAGGTAAAAAACTATTTCTTAACGTTTTGAATATCTTACAGTTGCTGAGCTAGCCACAACTTTCTAGCCCATATTAGTTGCGACACACGGATTCATAAATTCGGGCTGGGAGTCTTTCGCAAAGTTTGAATCGGGGAACGGTTGTTCGGTTATTTCATGTTAGACAGCTCTATGAGACGGTAATTCAGTCTATATCGAGCCGTCTCTAAGAAAGAGGGAGAAAGAAATGGAATTCAAGGGAGAGAAAAAATGTCAAGACAACTGCATCCGCACCTACTGCAAGCACAATAGGTCCTTGCCCGACTACTATTATCCAGCCAAGTAGGACTCGGCACTGAAAGTTACCCAGCAGTGACCCCACATTGAATCAGAGAATTTTTACATGGCAAAGTAGTCTGTACAGACATAAATGCAAATTTAACACCAGAGTCCTTGTCCAAAGCAAACTTGCATGTGGCGCCATCCCTATTTAGTAAGCATCGGAAAATATGGTGTGGAAAATGGGGCCTAACGCAATGGATGAAAACTACTGAAAACGAAAAGAAATAACTATTTACCTTGACGTATACCTAATGTCAGTCAATGACTCGCCGTTTTTCCGAGCGGCGTATCAAATAATAAAAAAGTGATCCCCAACTCTGCCGATGTCATTAGTAATCGTTGCTTCTTAATGCCAGACGTCTGGTTTTACGTCGCAGGTAATTATTCCTATCACTTAAAAACCGCTGTTAGACATTTCATTATAACGAATAATTTTAAATACAATTCAATTTTTCTTGATGTAGTATGTCAATGGAATTTAATACTTTTATTTAGAACATAACGTCCCCAGTAAAGTCATGTGAGGAAATCTTTCCATTTGGACGCACAGCATCGGTACGACGTTGTGGATGTTGATCCACGATATACTCGTACAGTCGTCGCGATTTCACTGGGTTATGATCGGAATGAGGCTGTACATGTATTTCACATCTGACGCTATGTTAGCGTCAGATGTGAAATAATGTACAGCTTCATTCCCATTATTGCTTATGATGCATACTTCTTTATTTTTTTCTTAGGTAAGCCTTCTGTACCGCACGGTCAAGATCTCTTCTACATATTTGGAATTCCCCTTATAGGACATGCCAAGTTCAACTTTACAAGCACAGACATCCGTCTGAGCAAACATATGATGGCTATATGGGCGACGTTTATCAAAACTGGGTAAGATGGCTTTGTTAGCTTCTAGTTTGTTTGATTTTCTTTAAAGTGACTAAGTCTGCAAGTATGACCATTTTTCGAAATTTGTTATTATCATAAATGCTGTTGTTTTGATATTGATAATTTGTTAAGGTTTACGAATCTGGTGAAATGTATACCCAAATTTTAGTTATATTACCGTGTTCTTGAAAATTAGAAACATTAATTCTAAAAATAAAAGATCAAAAGTTACAGACTTTGCAGCTTTAAAGGTTGGACAATGACATTATTGTCGCCTTAATGTTTATTTTCTTTTAACGAATTGTGCAAAGAGCGAAGATTCAGATAATGTGAAGCAGCTGAGGTTTCACAGTTCACAAATGCTATGTACATTTCGATGATGAAAGCCAAGTATATGCAAATATAGTAGCCAAGTATGACAATATTTAGACAACATTAGGTTTCAAAAACGAATTGCAGAACTTCTGGCTTGACTGTGTAGGGCTCGATGGGTTGAACACAAACAGTTCGTATATATAATTTGGTAGGTTTTATCATAACGCGGATTTTACGTTTACGTTAGATTCTGCTACACGGACAGAATGTCCTTTTTCTATCTTTTCCGTAGAGCTCTCATAGCGCTGTTTCCTATGAATCTCAAGGCAAGGGAACGAATCCATAACCCGCACCTCCCAGCACTGAGTCTGTCCATATCCTCCCCAGTCTGTTGCGGAAGGGATTGGTTGTTTAATTAACTCTTTAAGCACCAGAAAGCAGACGACAAAATTTACGTCTGCAAAAATTTAAAAAATGCCTTGTCCAAGACATTTCTTATTGAGAATTCAAACACTAAAGGACAAACATTGTAGATCTAGATGAGGCGGCTCATTATGAGTCACCTCATCAGGATCTACGCTGTTTGCAAATATTGCTAATTTCGTCACTGGGGCTTAAAGAGTTTTAAAAATACTTGTTCGTTGAAACCTTGCTGAAGTTGGCTCATTTTTGCTGGTTTATGATTCCGATTCCAAGTTTCTTTACGTGTTTCACTGTTTCCTAGATCAGCTTCTATACTCATATTATTATACTATGCACAATAAATATAGCAATTTTGGTGTATGTGTCAGACCCACAAAATTAGGATTTCATTGTCACTTTACTTCATATAGATACAAAGGCTGATCATTTGAGATGGTATGGCAGGTGAAAGATTCAAGATTGTTCAGTTGAAGCGTTTGAACTACCGTGACGTCAGTTTTTATGACCATTGTATCTGAAGGACATTTTTGATCAAGTACAAAAGCCAGAACCATAATGAGGCGGCTGGTTTGCTGTTAAAATAAAGGGAAACGCTCTTAAGCCGTGTTCATGTGCACAATTTGCACCCGGGTGCAAATCTGCACCCCGGGTGCAAATTTACACCCCGGGTGTAGTTTTGGCCATGTGAACGGTGTTTTAATAATTTGCACCCGGGTGCAAATTTGCACCCGGGTGCAAATTTGCTCCTACCTCTGAGGTGGTGCAAATTTATTTGCACCCGGGTGCAAATTTGCTCCCGGGTGCAAATTGTGCACATGAACGCAAAATGTTTCAATTCTATGCATTTTGATCGGGAATTTTGATATATGGCAGACCTTTTCTATGACGATCCTGTATAAACATCTATGAAAATACATTTTAAATTGTCTTTATCAAATTGAAAGTCGGGCTTTATATTTTGGCTAAATAGACATCAAAATTAATGAGAGTATTATTTTGGCCATTCTTAAGCAATATATCTTAACTTGAATGGGTACCGTCGATCGCCACCCCCTCCCCCTTGTCAACATCCTGAATTTTCAGGAAGGCTGCTAACAGGTCGTCAACGCAAACCAAGTAAACCCGTTTCACACATTCAATCACACAGACTTGGTTGAGGAGGATCCTCTGATGTCCCAGCTAAAGAGTACACGCGAGAGGGAGTGCACTTCCTCTATAGGTGAGGAAACTTCCCTGGTGCAGTAGAAAAGCTGCCCCCCCCCCCCTCTCTCTCTGGCGAGACTTATATTCGAGGCCACGTCTACGTACATGTATAACCTGGGCTGTTGGAGGGACGCAACTTAAAACTAACACAGTTAACACCATCGCCACCATTCCTTTAAATCTCTGATATTATATGAGCCGCGTCACGAGAAAACCTGTCTTCGGGGTTTCCTATCAGGTCCGACACAAACCTTGTTGTACAATCACAGAAGATGGCCAGAGGCTTTAAATTCCGGAATCAGGAGAGGGATTTTACTATATCCTTGTAGCAAAACTAAAGGCGCTGCATAGTTGCGCTGAGCTAAGGCTATGTTTTGGAAAAATGCAGGTTTATTCATGACGCGTTTCATATGATAAAATAAGTTTTAAATTCTAATTATGAGCAGCCTCTGATTATTTCAATTGCGTGCATCTAGTTTACACTGCAGACAAAGTTTCTTGTAATTGCTGCTGAGAGAATATTAGATTAACAAGAGGTTTGTAAGTAGAGTGCATTGTGAACATCATGAAACAAAGATTTACCTCTGTGCGACCCCTTCAAGGGGGCTTATTAGTTTGCAGCCAGTGTGTGGGATGGGCAGGCTTGGTTGGGTTGAGGAACGTTATTGATTGAAATACAATCATACGAATGGATATCGTTTTCATGTCGAATTATATGAATATTATGCCTTTCGGGCTTGGCCTTTATATGAATGGAGTATAAAAGTTTCGGGCGCACACCCCGCCATAGCTAGCAAAATCGAGGACGACTCACCCATCCACACACCCACACATACCCACACACACACCGACATGATAAAGAGTTATTGTCATATAGAACATACAACCACAATTTCTCCTAAAAACTGAATACATTGTGTTAAATCTAAAATGAAATCTAGGAGTGTATGGACACAATTTATTGGCATATGAACGCGACATGAGGGGTGTAAATTTGCACCCGGGTGTAAATTTGCACCCGGGGGCAAATTTGCACCCGGGTGCAAAATGTGCACATGAACACGGCTTTAAACATTTGAATATGCTACGAGTATGAGGTTTACAAAGTTCGAAAATTGTTTTTACGTTATCGTCTTAAAAAGTAGTTTCTAATCGGTATTTCTTGAATCCCTTTCGAGTGTATGATTGTGTGGTATATCTACCAATATGATAATGTAAACAATTCAGAAAGAAACTTCTTTCCGGTTACTAAGCATAAGTCAAAAGTCTCAGACTAACGTCATCAATTGTTCACAGTTACATTACACTTCAATGAAGAAACTTCACAGTTAAATTAATCTTGGTGTGACCTTAAAATTTAGCCTATTGGTTTTTCTCGGGTTTTGATTCTGCATTGAACTGAAGCACCCGTGAATCAGTGCACATTGGACCGAATAATAATGTTTTAGCGTCAACTGCGCATGCTAAGATTCGTCCGTTGTTAAGCTTAACCATATCTTTTACACATTCAATAGCTTTGACAAGAAAACTAGGCATGAAAATGATGAGAAAGACTGTACAAAAATCACATGCTTGCCATGTTTATGTTGCTTTTCAATGGCTGCGACTTTCGGCTAATGACCCCTTCTTTGCTTAGCGCTTTTCCCCAATATCGTTTTTAAAGATGGCTTCTGTTATCCCATGGTATCTTAAGCTCCAAATACGGTTCCCTTCAATGCAATTTAATTTCGCTCAATGTTGCACTCCAGTTATGAGAAAAATTTCAAAACATAAATATATTTTGCATAGTATATTATGTTTCCTTTGTCTAGAGTCTTTCTTTCCTTGTTCATGTTACTATCTATGAATAAGGGACTTAAGAAACAATAACATGAATTTAAACTAACGGGAAGTAGGAACAAAAGCCAGGCCCCGAGGTTATAAAACTTTTTTCATGCTCAACTCAGCTGAGCATGAAATTTTTTCTGCTCATAAATTTTAAAATGCCAACAATTGTTGGCATTTTAATATTTATGAGCAGAAAAAATAGCCTTCCTGGCTTATCTGAGCCTGAAAAATGCTGAATTTCTTGGTATTTTTATATTAATGGGCATTTTAAATTTCATGCTCAGCTGAGTTGAGCATGAAAAAAGTTTTATAACTTCGGGGCCTGGTCACCAAGAATTGTAACGTGCAAAAGGAATGATGAAAACGAACAGGAAACGGTACAATGAATGAAAAGTTTGGAACTGGGAAGCAGAGTCAGGAACTAGAAATAGGGAACCAGGAATCAGAAACCAGGTACCAACAGAAACAAGGTCTCTTGATACATGAGCACGTTTATTCTGTTATTTGAAATGCAGTAGATTTGTTTTGTATATTTTAAATGGTGAGTAGTTTCAGTTATTTTATTTTCTGTATTTCACAGGAGTCCATCTAACAGGACATCTGGTAATGAAGTTTTCCCACCCTTTGATAGTGAAAATAGAGATTTTATACGAATATCAAATGAAGATTCGGGATATAAAATAGAGTCTACAGGACCTTTTAATATGAGGGCCTATGACTTTTGGACCAAAGTCGAGTGGTTGTTCCATGACTGGGGAAAAGACAACTGTATCAATTCAGGGTCTCATAAGTTAGGTCTTTCATTCACAATCTTCTCATTTTTATTTATTTCTTTATTTTGACCAAACTGATATGAGTTTTGTTTTTAGTAACATGATTCACGATAGTAGGCACACTGCGTTGAATCAAGTTAGTATTCAGGTGAAAACGGGGACAGTTTCGAGGGGGGTGGGGGACAGGGTTTTTAGAAAGAAAAACATGTTTACCATTTTACTGAGGCTTCTTATATAGTAGATACATGTAATTTGCTTCCTGCTGAAATAAATTCCTACCTTTAAAAGTACATGTAGCTACAATTTCGGAAGAGCTTCCTCGTTCAGGGGAGCAAACATGAAGTCGCAAAAGCTGTTTCCCGTTGGACAAAATAGCGGAAAATATGTTTGTACAAAGATTCACATCAGCTCGATCAAACATCATTGGCTCAACGTTTATGCAACACTGAATAATGTTGATTCAACGTCATGACGTTGAATCAAAATTGATTCAATGTTGTTTGAACGTTGTGTTCCCAGTGGGTTAGTATTCAGCTGGTGTAGCTTTTCGTTGTATTGTTATTAGGTATGTACTGTATGAGTCATCATTTGTTAGCTTTTTCTCTTTGTGTCGTTTATTTGATGGGTGGAAGACTTGCGAATATACGTCTCTTTCAACAGTATTTCATAAAATTATGACAGGTTGTGTGCACTGAAGCGCTGTTTATAAACATTAGGACAGAATCTTGACTCCAGCGGGACACAAACCCGCGACCCTATGATCTGAAGCCAGGAGCACTAACCACTGGGCAACTCGGACACTTTGGTGGCTTTAACAGGCTATAGTATATGATAGTGACACACTCTGAGTATGATCATTGGTATTTTAGATGAAGTATGACTAACAAATAGACACAGACTCGTGTATATTAAATATGTTTTAGTAAGTCTAGTTGAGTTGATATATTTTCCCAGAGACTCTGGGCCGGGCCGGGTAGCGCAATCGGTAGGGCACCTGACTCGTAAGTCAGAGGTCCTGGGTTCGAATCCCGGTCTGGCCACATACTTTCGTTTCTCCTTCCGCTGATTCAAGAAGGGCAGTTGTCAGTTACTGGCGAAAGTATGTGCACTTATTACTGGTTAACTGCTTAGGAGGTCTAAGCCTGCCCTGGAATAGTGTGGTTAGGTTAACTGACCGTCCCGACATGACCTTAGTTGTTTACTGTGGACGTTAAGCATCAAATCAACCAACCAACCAAAACCCAGAGACTCTAAAGTTTAACATAAATGTATCAGAATAAGCTCTACACCTATGGAGAGAGTACACTGTAAAATTTCTAAATATTTGGGCAGCTATGTCTGAGTAGGCAGTTCAGACCCAGGGGCCGTATTTTTAAAATGACTTAGGTCAGGTTGCTATGCTGTTGCTAAGGCTGAATTTCTATGAAGGAGATTCCCTACATCTATAAAATTTGCTCTGGAGGAACAGTCTGAAAAAGACTATTCCCTACATCTATAAAATTTGCTCTGGAGGAACAGTCTGAAAGTCTTTCAGGGCAGTACGTAAGGATCGAGTCGGGCAACTTCGGACTCCGGTTAATTCGGACATACCAAATACAAACAGTAAAAATCCAGATGAGACGGCTCATTATGAGCCGTCTCATCAGGAATTTTACTGTTTGTCCAGTTATTTTTGTTTTAATTCCAAGCAACTGACATATAATGGAAATAATGTCACTGTTCGAATATCCCTGCCCTCCGTACTTACATGATTTGACCCTAATTATTTTAGACGCCCGTCGATATTTTTTAGATATATGCCATTCATGTTTGTCCACCTGTATGGTTGATAGTCCATTGGCTAATGCTCGTGGAGTATAGAGTCAAAGAGTGTGAGAACACAATCGAATCAACATAATTTGGCAAAAAACGCTATCTAATAAACGGACTAATTTGTACATAGAGGAAATTAATGTGGACTTATCAATTAACAAAAGATATCAAGTTGTCTTTATTTGGCGTATATGCTTACTATAAAACTTGAACAGGCCTACTGTATACATATCAAAAATGGATTTATTATTTAAAGTCAGCGTCGTGACGCGGCAACAACGCAGGTATGACGCTGTAAAAGCGCTGCTGTACCAGTTGGCGCATACGCACAGCCACTTCAATTGTTCCAAATTAATTACAGCGTAACATGTTTTCTCCACGGATCATATCGGTTAACATTTTCCATGTATTTAAAAAAAGTAAACTGCAATTTTACGTCATAAACGATGTGTTTAGATATTACAACATAATTGAGTCACATCATGTGATTCCAACAATGTGGCACTGGTGACATGCAAAGGCTCTGATCAGACTGCACATAAGTGCAGTCTGATCAGAGCCTTCGCTTGTCACATAAGCCTAATATGAAAGTGGCCTGGGCTATAGAGTCAACAGTGAGGTCTGATTACCCCGTATGAATGAGACGGATGACCTGAATATCACATGACAAAACTGCCACATTGTTGGAAGTCTCATGATGTGGCTCATATATTGCTCACAAAAACCAATTCCCATAAACGTGGTCTCCAGGAGGCTCAAGGGAAAGAGACATAAGGGAAAGAATCCATAACTTGTACCTTCTGTCACCGAGTCTGTCCGTGTCCTGAGCCACGTCAGTGTGACTTCCAACAATGTGGCAATTTTGTCATGTGATATTCAGATCGCCCGTCTCATTTAACAGCGTAATAAGACCTCACTGCAGAGGTCCTGGGTTCGAATCCCGGTCTGGCCACATTTTTTCGTTTCTCCTTCCGCTGATTCAAGAAGGGCAGTTGTCAGTTACTGGCGAAAGTATGTGCACTTAGTACTGGTTAACCGCTTAGGAGGTCTAAGCCTGCCCAGGAATAGTGTGGTTAGGTTAACTGACCGTCCCGACATGACCTTAGTTGTTTACCGAGGACGTTAAGCATCAATCAACCAACCAACCAGACCTCACTGTTGGCTCTATGGCTTTGTTCATTTCCATAGGTGGCTGATGTGACGAGCGAATGCTTCAGACTGCACTGTGTGATCACAGTCTTTGCATGTCACCGATGCCACATTGTTGGAAATCACATGATGTGGCTCATGTCATAAAGTGAACATAATTTTGGTTAATTACATGTCCAAAAATAGCAACAGAGTGTATATTTTTGGTTTACACACGCACACACGCACGTCATACAATGTAAGTATTTTAATCCGTTTCACGACCAATCTTTTACTTGGAAGTGTGTGTTCAATCAAAATTTAACTGGCATCGATCTCTCTGATGACGTACGCGAGTCCAGTCGCCTCTTCCGAATAGCGCCATTTCTACTTGCCAAGCAACAATACACAACCATCGAGATTAGAAGAATCAGCGCGACTCCAACCACCGTAGGAACAACGATCAGGACTGTTGTTGAAACGCCCTCTGAAATAACCAGGTTGTCATTGAATTTATGACTGAGCCGCTACACGACAAAACCAACAAAGTGGCAAGTGCGCCCAGCGAAGAGTCAGATCAGCCAGGGCATCCGCCCAGTCTGACCAGAGTCTTTGCAGTGCGCATAAAGAGTAGCTAAGGGTCTTAGCTACCTTCATGCCGACCTGAGTCTTTACTGGGCGCACATGCCACTTTGTTGGTTCAATTTTCAGTTATTATCAGGTGTTTGGGTACATCGCCATAGTTTCCGCCTTGTTTCAAAGTTAACAATTTCTGTGACTTCCTGTTTACTTCCGGGTTGCAGAAACTTACAACAGGGATATGTTCAGAAATTTCTTTTCTTTAAAGTGGACGGACGGATGGCTTCAGGCTGTACGGCGCTTTCAACCGTTGCCAACTTTAACATGTGCGAGACAGCGACAGACATCGTATTCTACCGTTGCCCACTTTGCCTAACATTGGCGAGTAACAGATAAACATCGTAGTGTACCGTTGCCAACTTCGTTTAACATCGACTTGACTCCGGCAAACAACAGATTCAACCATTGCTAACTTTGTTTAATATTGGCGAGATACCGACGAACATCGCATTCAAGCGTTGCCAACTTTGTTTAATATTGGTGTGACACCGACAACCATCGTATTCCACCGTTGCCAACTTTGTTTAATATTTGTGAGACGACTCCACCGTTGCCAACTTTCTTTAACATTTACAAGACACCAACAAATATCACATTGGCGACATCGAGTTCTACCGTTGCCAGCTTTGTCTAACATTGGCGAAACACCGACTAACATCGTGTTCTACCATTGCCAACTTTGTTTAATACCGATTAGACCCCGCCAAACATCGAATTTAAACGTTGCCAGCTTTTAACATTTGCGAGACACCGAGAAAAGCATCGTATTCTACCGTTGCCAACTTTGTGTCACATTGGCGAGATACAAACAAACATCGTATTCAACAGTTGCCAACTTTGTTTTACATCGGCGAAACAGCACCAAACATCGTATTCAGCCGTGGCCAACTTTAACATAGGCGAGGCACCGACAAACATCATATTCAAACGTTGCCAACTTTGTTTGACATCGGTGAGACACCAACAAACATCGTATTCTTCCATTGTCCACTTCGTTCAATAGCCATTAGACACCAAGAAACATCTTTTTTTACCGTTGCCAACTTCGTTTCATACCGACTAATCGCCGTCAAACATTGTATTCAACCGTGCCAACTTCGTTTAACATTGACGAGACACTGACAAACGTCGTATTGTACCATTGCCAACTAGACACTGGCAAACATTGACTCAGCCATTTCCAGCTTCCGTCTACAGCTGCTCAATGTTTGTCGCTCACTGAAGGTGTTTCATGTTTGACTTCTTACTGAGTTCATCTAAGTCCGTAAAGTGTATGTTATCTTGTCAATTTTACGAAGGGTAACAACCTTTATGACATCCTGTTTGCTTCCCTGAGCTATAAAGCCTTTCCATAATACGGGAATCAAGGTTCATTCAAGGTTGTGTACCTTCTGGGTACCGATTCACCTTAAAATATGATGTTTTATTTATACCTGATTTCTGAGGCGATTCGTCCTTGTCTTCTTCCACAATCACTCTGATGGAGGTCACAACCTTTGTGAAGTTGCCCTCTGATCCTACCTGCCTCTTCCTTCTGCCAGTCGTGCTGAAGCTGCAGAACTAAAACATCAAAAGAAAAGTTTTAAAAGACAAATAATTGAGCCGCGACACGAGAAAACCAACAAAGTGGTTGTGCGTCCAGTGCAGACTCAGATCAGCCTGGGCATCCGCCCAGTCTGATCAGAGTCTTCTCTGTCCGCATAGAGGTAGCTTAGACCGTTAGCTACCCATTAAGCGCATAGCGAAGACTGATTTAACTTGGCGGATACCAACGCTGATCTGAGTCTGCGCTGGACGCAAAACCACTTTGTTGGTTTTCTCGTGTCGCGGATCATATTTACATTTCATTGAAGTGTGTCGTTGTTGTTTCCATTCTAATAAGTTAATGTAGTATTCTTAGATGAAGCACTTTGAAACTACAACACGTGTCAACAAAAATCACAAAGACAGAGCCAGGCGTAGACTGTAATAACCTCTGGTGAATATCAGGCAATAGCGTTTCCTGTTTACTCGTTAGCATGCGATGCCGCAAACAGTCGACACTTTTTGCACCGACTGCCACCTATCTACATGATTTCCTCCTGTAATCATGATGGAAAACTGGAAAAATCTGAAGGAAACAATTGCGTTTGTTATCGTTTCTTGCGTGTTAGAATCGAAATAGATTCTTGCTTACAGTGACTTTTTGCCCAATATATCGCTGGTTGTCGGTCAGTCGTCAGTGAATGCATCACTTGCGCTTCGCGCTCGTGACCTTTCCACTTCACGACTGACCTCCGACCAGTGATATATTGAGCAACAAATCACTGCAGGCAGAAATCTATTTCTTAATTTTCACATGACGCTCGATGGGAAAATACCTTCCTATACGCTCAATGGGGAAACGTTGCGTCATGTGAGTACATTCAGAGATAGATTTTCCTCACCCGTTCATTATCGCTGATTAACAAAATGTTGAAGGGCATATTGCGAAATATTCATTCACGAGGGCGATTCTTACATTATACAGAATGAAAATGCAATTAAACACATTGCGACGGTTTCTAAGGAACCACTTTGAGGCGGACGTCGATAGAAGTAAATGTTTTCACTTGAAATCATCAAAGAGCGAAATCTGCACGCTTCGGTGTTAGCAATGTTATTTATCACTCAATTGGGGAAACTATTGACGTCATGTCATAATCCATACTTGAAAATTCAATGGCTGAAACCGTTAACGTCATGTATATAATAATATATTATAGGAGCATTTCAGAAATAGTGTAAATGAGTCTGGCATTCCTAGGAATGTTGGCCGATTTCTGAAATTTATTGATTTACTATTAGGCTTATATATCACCAATAGATTTTCACTCAAAACATTTTGGACACTGGTACATGTACTCTCTCCAAAATATACCTTGGAAATTGTTGTTAGGGTAGAGAAACTTGAGTAGAAACGGACGAAATATTTATGTGACGACAAATTCATCGTAGTTTCTTAACTCTGGATACTGATACCGATATTATTTGTTATACTGTAAATATTTCAGCATGATAGTCATTATATCAGCTTTGCTAAAACATAAGATTTTTCTTATAAAATAGGCTTATCGTGGAAGAATGTGCACTTCTTGTGACGTTATTTCCTGTGCGTAACCCTTCAAGCGCCAAAAAGCAGACGACAAAATTTACGTCTGCAAAAATTTCAAAATATGTTTCATCCAACCTATATCATACTGAAAATTCAAAAATTAGAGGGCAAACAGTGTAGATCTAGATGAGGTGGCTCATTATGAGCCACCTCATCAGGATCTGCACTGTTTGCAAATTCTGCCGTTTTCATCACTGGCGCTTTAACTGTTAATTGAAATTTAAGCTGTTTAAACTTCGGTTTTGAGGCCAGTGTATGCGAAAGTGAATTTTTGATGACAGATATGAAACAAAAGGAATTTAATTCGTCATCCTTGTTTCTTGAATAATAATCTTTAACGTAACCTTATACTCTTTTGTCAGTGGCCAACCTGATATTTTACGATAGTTTTCCCGACCTACCCACATATTTTAACGTCTTCATTGTCCCATCAGTGGTTAAAACGTCTAAACTCAAATCATTGTAAAAAAGCGGTTCAACCTTCACGTTTGGTACATGTAATAAAAGGTAGGTTGCTGTGCATATATTGAGTCATATAACTGGCAAAAGTAGAGAAAAGTTTTTGAAAATTAACAAATCGCTCCACAAAATACAATTTCCTGCTCTGGTTTCACGTCTAGCAATGGTATGTAAATATAAGCGGGATAGTGATTGGGGCTCCACGCCTGTTCATTGTATTTTTACTAATTCATTCAGCTGAATGAAATCGAAAGTAGGTCATTTTAGTTGCCAACTAAATGACACAAACAAGTTTTCAGACCCATTTTTTTTGAAACTCAATGATGTTTTATTTCTTTAAAGCTGGCTAATCAGGCCGTTCATTTTCAATGACGAAACTTTAGTGAGAAGCTTGCAGCGATACCTCATCATAAAATATTTCATGCTGATAGAGTAATGGGGCATTTCAATGTCAGTATGTCATACAAAATAACAGGTTTTTCAGGTCTTTATGTATGAATTTCACTTTCAATATATTGTCATTCTAACTTTTGAAAGCAGACACAGCTAGATATATTTAGCCTGTGCTTTTTTAGCAGATTATTTCATTTTATTAATTTAATTGCTGCTACTTTGCAACTTCCGGCGTAGAGTTTGCACATGTTTCATCCAGTTTCATCAGTCATATAATGCCACTTGTAACAAAACATAGTGACCTAATCATTTTACTAATAAAATGCCTATCAATGTGTATAAGTAAATAACCACAGTTTCTTGATATAATGCAATTTTTACATTTATAATCGCACAGCAGAGAAAGTAGCTATTTATTTTGTTACTTGTGTAGAATCTGGAAATGATTTCAATATAGCTTTCTTATTTTTACATTTAAAGGCCCCATTGCTCTATCAGAATGAAAAAAATTATCGTGAGGTATCGCTGCCAGCTTCTCACCATAGTTTCGTCATTGTAAATGACCGTGATTAGCCAACTATAAACAAATAAAACATCTCAGGTTCACATAAAAAGGTTTGAAAAATTATCTGGGTCATTTTAGTTGGCAACTAAAATGACCTACTTTCGATTTTATTACTATAAATAGAATGGTAAAAATACAATGTACAAGCGTGGTGTCCCAATCACTGTCCCGCTTTTGGTTATATTGCATCGCTCAACGGGGAACCAGAAAAGGAAAACTGTATTTTGTGAATAGATTTGTCGTTTTCAAAAAACATGTTTCCTAAACCTTTTGCCAGTTATATAGATCAGTATTTGCACTTCAACCCACATTTTATCACCGAACGCGAAGATTGAAGCGTTTTTCGTTATTATTTGTGTTGAAACTTTTTTACCACTAATAGGCCTATGGAGAAAGTATAACGTGTTTTATCATTTAATATAACATTGTGTCATTGAGAAAACAGCGAAAAGCACAAGCAATTTTCGGTGTAAATGTACAGTTTCCAGTATCCAGACCCTGCACAACCTATAAGCACGTGCTGTCATGCATGAGTGACTTAGAAACTGTTTTAAAGTATACCATTCTAAAGCACTTGAATTTACCTTCCAATGACATGTAAAACCACTGATGAAGATCAATCAACAGGATACTCTGAGATCATTTACACTATTTCTAGATGCCCCCCACCCATAGCCCGTACTTACGTCCTCACATCGTTGATCTCTTTGCGGCACGGGGTTTAACTCTCCGGTACAAGTGTCGACAATCGTACGGAAGTAAAGTGTATTATGGTCCTGGTATTTTCGACATCTGAACTCACCGGTTCGAGCTATGTATTCTAAGTTTGCCTGGCTACCTGTAGCCCGCGCCGTGTCCCTAGTGAACCCATACAAAAGGTCAAGTATGTTGGGATCTGTTATACATCTAGAATTCAAGATAAAACAAAAAATAAATAAATAAAAAATAAAAACCAATTTCGTTTTGCTCGCTGCTCCTCCACCGCCACTTGTTCTTATGGTGTATCAATGTAGTAAAACACCATAAATAGAGGATCTTACATGAGTGCTCATGTATTATTGAATTTATTAAACGAGTTGGGGAAAAAGATAAGATGCGAGGCTATGCCGAGCATCTTATCGCTTTTCCCCAACGAGTTTAATAAATTCAATAATACAGGAGCACGAATGCAAGATTCTATTTATCATATGACACTAAAATTGCATTATATAAGCAAATTTTTCACCAAAACGTCACGATTTCGCTATTAGAAAACGGGACGTTTTATGAACGTCAACGCATAACGTTACGACGTAATTTGCATATTTAATCCACTAGTGGATTATCGTTTTTAATGCATGGCTTTATTACACTCTCAGATGCGACGGCATATGATAAAGAAATTTATACGGCACGCCTGGAAAACGCGCAATTCCATTTTCACTTTAAAATTAAAAAAAATAATAATCAAGCATCTGCTCATGGATTGTGAAATGTATTCTATTCGACCCATATGTATATGCAGCATATTAGCAAAAAAAAATCAGGTTTGAAAAACATAAATTTGCGGAGTTATCTCGAAACTCCTGAAAGTGGCCAAACCGAAATTCGGTTTGGCCACTCTCAGGAGTTTTGTGATAACTTCACTAGCATTTTTAGGTCGAGGCAAATATTGTGCAAAATAATGTTTAAACATATCAGTTGATTACCATTGATACTATTTGGACAATTAAGTTTTCTTATATTTTTTCTGGAGGGAATGGAATTGCGCGTTTACTAGGCGTGTAGGGGCTACGGTAAAACGTTCTGGTACACCTGTACATTCACAGGTAAAGCTTGGGGTGGTCTGATGGCCCGATGGGGCTGTGTTTAACTTTCAGTGCCGGGGCGTCCTACTGATTGGGATAATAGTAGGGCAAGGGCCTACTGTGCTTGCAGTAGGTGCGGGGGGGGGGGGGGGGGGTGTTGTTTGGACATTTTTCTCTCGTCTATCATTTCTCTCTTCTTTCTTCCTCTCTCTGGAAGACTGCCCGATATAGACTGAAATACTTTCTCAAAGGCACGTTAAACCCAAAACAACCATCCAACAGGTAAAGCTGTTTTTATAGAATCATGGCTACTGAACGCACGTAAAAATATGAAATAAAAATATGCTTATTACTCTTATTCATAATGACCGTTTAAAGTTAGAAAACACGTTCCAAACTAGAAAAGTTAGGACACAATACACAGAAAACATAAGTCATTACACAAAACATATAAGTCAAAACTCAAAACACACAAGTGCCTAGTATGGGTTGTTCGATTACGTATAGAGAGTATAGGAGTCTGACAGACGGACAGAAGACAACTATGGGAACTATGGGAAAACAATATGTTCCCCCCCCCTGAGTGAGGTGGGGGGGGGGGCGGCGGCGGAGGGGTTAGAGGCATAAGCAATTATATCTTCGCGTTAAGAGCTAGGGTCGAGTCGGGTAACTTCGAACACCGGGTAAATTCGGACATACCATTTCAAACAGTGAAAATCCAGATGAGACGGCTCATCATGAGCCGTCTCATCAGGATTTTTACTTAATTTTGTCTCAATTCCAAGCAACTGAGATATAAAGGAAACAATGTCTTTGTCCGAATTTACCTGCTGTCCGAATTTACCCGACTTGACCCTATAACTCTCGAGGGTTTCGATCCCGACCATATCGTTAAACCGTATTGGTAATGCGTATTTATGGATTCAAGACAATAAATTATTATATTGTATGTTGCGAAGGTGAGAAGCTCTGTCAAACATCAGGTTAAATTGAAAATTGGCATTTATTCCATGCCATATTGGAAAATGGTTATGGACACTCCGTATAACCTGGTAATCTAACAACCTGGTAATCTAACAACCTGGTAATCTAACAACCTGGTAATCTAACTCGGTGAAAGTCCGACCATAAAATCTTTTATGTGGCATAAAATCACTTGTATTGGTACACCTCCCCCCTTTTTACCAATTTTCCAAATGGAAATAGTTTTTGTGACTTCCGGTTTGGCTTCGCTGCTATATTTAAAGAAAAGAATTTACTCCTATCTGAGGAAATTCTGCCCTTTAAGAGTTGACCCCAATGTAAAGGGAGGTAAAACTGAAACTGGTAGAGTTGCTTCCCATGAAAATGTACCCACCTTCATTGCTCTTATATTGTAAGGTTACTAACAATGATCGGAGTAATTTACATTTTAATAACGTCATCAAACTTGTTCTAAAGGTGGCAGGTGGCAGACGTGTGGGTGGGGGAGGGTTGGCGCAGGGGGAAGGGGGGTGAATCAGGGCGGGGAGTGGAATGGTAGCATTTTGTACATTTTCCACTGTAGTACATTTGAATACCATCATCAAACACGTCAAACTTGTTCTTACGCTGGCAGACGTGGGGGGGGGGGGGGGGGGGGGGGAGGGGGGGGGAGGGGAATGGTAGCATTTTGTAAATTTTCATACAGTGTCTGTGTTGAAATAATCATATAGGCATACAGTAGAGCAATAAAGGAACAACACCATAGTATCAGCGTGTACACGTTAAATCATCGCGTTGCATGCCCCGTGCTCCAAACAACAAGGGGTAGGGTCAAGTCGGGCAAATTCGGATAGCAAGTAAATTCGGACAGTGACCTTTTTTATGCCCCCGCCACGAAGTGGGGAGGGGCATATAGTTTTGCCCTTGTCCGTCCGTGCATACGTACGTACGTCCGTCCGTCACACTTTGTAGTACTGTTCTTGTCTCCGCAACTCCTCCTACAGTATTCGATGCAGGGAGCTGAAACTTGGAACACAGTTCAGACATGCATTGAACATGTGCATAAAGGAAACATAACTGTGATTAAGATCTTTATTGCAGAATTATGTCCCCTTGAATAGTAAACATATTTTGACCATATTGCACATCTAAGTACTGTTCTTGTCTCCGCAACTCCTCCTACAGTATTTGATATAGGGAGTTGAAACTTGCAACACAGTTCAGACATGCATTGAACATGTGCATAAAGGAAACAGAACTTTGATTAAGGTCTTGGTTGCAGAATTATGTCCCCTTGAATAATATACATATTATAACCATATTTCACATTTGAGTACTGTTCTTGTCTCCGCAACTCCTCCTACAGTATTTAATGTAGGGAGTTGAAACTTGCAACACAGTTCAGACATGCATTGAACATGTGCATAAAGGAAACAGAACTTTGATTAAGGTCTTTATTGCAGAATTATGTCCCCTTGAATAACATAAATATTTTGACCATATTTCACATTTGTAGTACTGTTCTTGTCTCTGCAACTTCTCCAATTGTATTTGATGTAGGGATTTGAAACTTGTAACACAGTTCAGACATGCATTGAACAGGTGCATAAAGGAAACAAAACTTTGATCCAGGTCATTATGGCAGAATTACATCCCCTTGAATGACATGCATCTTTTGACCATATTTCACACTTTGTAGTACTGTTCTTGTCTCTGCAACTCCTCCAATAGTATTTGATGTAGGGATTTGAAACTTGCAACACAGTTCAGACATGCATTGACCATGTGCATAACGGAAACAGAACTTTCAATCAGGTCTTTATTGCAGAATTATGTCCCCTTGAATAACATACGTATTTTGACCATATTTCCATAGCTTAAATACAATCTCACCTTTTATCGTCGCTCTAGCGGCCTCATTTATTAACAGATTTTGGTATTACATCACAGCTTTATTGGGTATGACAGTACCTCGAATAACTTTGCGTTTCAGGTTTGTAGGATGAAGGTCAAGGTCACAGTTGGTATTTTCAGAAAAAACTAGGGCATTGCTCCAGCGCTTTCATTTATAGATCGATTTTGATGTAACTTCACATAAATGTTAAGTATAACAATATCTTGAATAAATTACTGTTTCAGCACCGCAGGTCCAAGGTCAAGGTCACAGTTGCTATTTTTAAGAAAATTTTTTTATCATTCCTCTACTCCTCTATTCATTGACAATTTTGATGTAACTTCACTCAAATGTTTAGTGTGACAATATCTTGGACAAGTTCGTGATCCAGAATTTCAGGGTAAAGGTCAAGGTCATATTTGCTATTTTAGAAAATATGCTGTCATCCCTCTGGTATGATTTTGGCATAACTTGACACAAATATTTAGCTTGACAATATCTGGGACAAATTTACGTTTCATCACTGTAGGTCCAAGGTCAAGGTCACAGATGCTATTATAGGTACATGTAAATCTTTGTCATGGTTCTAGCGCCTTTATTTATTAACTGATTTTGATAGAACTTCACACATATATTAAGTATGACAATATCTTGGACAAGTAAACCTTTCAGGGTTGTAGTTCCAAGGTCAAGGTCACAGTTACTATTTTTAAGAAAAAACTCAGTCATCCCTCTAGCACCTTTATTTATTGACAGATTTTGATGTAACTTCACACAAATATGTTTTAACACATTACTTTTCTAGTGAGGCATATGGCGGGGCATTCGTCACCTTTAGTGATTGTCTAGTTCCTTTATATGTCAGCTGTTTGGAATTAAAACAAAACTAAGTGGGCAAACAGTGAAAATCCTGATGAGACGGCTCATTATGAGCCGTCTCATCTGGAATTCCACTGTTCCCAATGGTATGTCCGAATTTACCCGCTGTCCGAATTTACCTGGTTTAACCCTAACAAGGATATTTCTAGGAGAATATTCCGGCGAAACGGTTGTAATGATGGGTCAAAGTATATGTTTTTATGGTGAAAAATGGAGAATTATCCCTAAAATATCTGTAACTTCTTGTTATCTGAAGCAGTGCCCACTGACAAGATTCTTACCCGTTATTTTCTGTGAGACCATATAGACCATCACCCCCGTCGAAGTTGTTCTCATAATTTACCAGTGTTTCGATTGAATAGATTCCCCACGGTGTTAGGTTGTCTGTAAAAATATGCATGTACGTGAAAAGATTCCCCACGGTGTTAGGTTGTCTGTAAAAACATGCATATACGCGTAGTTCATTTTACACATTCGAAAGAAAACAGATCCACTCCTTGTCTACTGATCTAGCGGTCGCGGGTTCGAGCCCCGCTTGAGGCGGAAATCTTTCCAACCGTAAACAGGGTTCCATTGCACACAGCCTTATATTTTCACCTACCCATCGTCCTGATATGACTGAAATACTGTTGAAAAGGACGTAAAATCACAAATCCACCATCTATCTATACAGATCCGCTCATCACCAGCAATAATACTATAAATACCATTCCGTCTTAAAAGCAACCCTTCTTAAAGGGGACCCCTCCGGCTCAGTGGGTTATGGCTGGCCTGCTGACCTAGATGCCCCGGAAAAATTGTAGAGTTGCTCCACTCCCCTCACCCCTCTCTCTCTATCTTCCGCATCACTTTTCTCTGACACCACAGAAAACCGTCATACCAAATTTCAAAAGAATTATATGGAACGCTTAAGGGGATAGGAAAATCGCTGCTTCACAATTATGCAACGACACAACTCTTCCAAAAACAGTTCAAACGTACAGTGCATACAAGTCGGGTAAATTCGGACAGCAGGTTGATTCGGACAGTGACATTTTTTCCTCTATATTGTCAGTTGTTTGGGATTAAAACAAAACTAACCGGGCAAACAGTGAAAATGATGAGCCGTTTCATCTGGATTTTCACTGTTTGCAATGGTATGTCCGAATTTACCCGCTGTCCGAAATTACCTGTCTCGACCCTAATAATATGAATATCTTAATATTAATATCACAGTGGAACATTCGGATCACGGAGTCACAAGTTCTAGAACATTCGGATCACGGAGTCACAGGTTCGAGTCCCGCTGGAGGCGAGATTCATACTCAGAGCCATTTATATAATTTTCTTCCAATCGTCCTGATGTGCCTGAGATACTTTTGAATAGGCCGTCAGCCCGCTCAGTCATCCATTATCCAGTTCACCATGTAAATGAATAAGATGGGAAATGCAGGAAGGGTGTCTCTTACTCGATTTTTTTCGGACTCAGGATAGGGAATCACATTTAACTCTGTTGGAAAGGGTGCAATCCGAAATTCTAATAAAAATATTATCCATACAGTACCTACACATCATAGTAATACATTCCACCAGGTTTAAAAACTATCCGATGAGAACTGTAGGACGAGCCGAGAGGACGAGTTGCGCTGAAATCTTTTTGTTACAGACACCGGACGCACAGATAAAGGCAAATCGGTAGGGTAGAGTCGGGTAACTTCGGACAGCAGGTAAACTATGATTCGGACAGTGACATTGTTTCCTTTATATGTCAGTTGTTTGGAATTAAAACAGAAATAACTGGGCAAATAGTAAAAAATCTGATGAGACATGCATGAGCTGCCTCATCTGCATTTTCACTGTTTGCAATGGTATGTCCGAATTTACCCGCTGTCCGAAGTTACCCGACTCTACCCTATAGCCCCCACCAACATTTTGAGATGCAACCGTTACAAGTACTCATTGAAAATCGAAAATGCAGGGGCTGTAAAAGGCCCTATTATTCTAACGGGCTATTACATGTAGTATATTACTGAACGGAATGAACGTGATCCGTTCCGTTCCGCAAAATACCAATATTTTACACTGATTCTCAAGAAAGTGTAACGAATGGTGTCATGGCGTTAAACACATGTATAATTTTATTTTCAGTTGTCGATTAAATCAAATAAGTGCATGCTCTGAAATTTCTGCTACTACCTAAAATATTTAAGTTATAATATTGATTCAAATACACGGAAATACTCACATTATCTTACCTGATACTGAAGGACCCCCCTATTTTTTGCATGTCATAATTAAAGATGTCAAATTTTACCTTAAATTCTTTTGAAGACTTTCGGTGTGAAGCAAATAGTCTTGACTTGGAAAGTTTGGTTTTATCGAGTCCTTTCGACTAGTGATAAATGGGTATACGTTGGAACACAATGCTTTGTTTAACTCATGACCGTTTCTTGTCACTGAGTTCAGTGTATTCTACGAACCCAGGCATTAACAATGCATTTCCAAAGTTTCGGATGAGGCTAACAAGGTTTGTTTTTCATCAAGGAGGTCATAATCAGTCACTCTGACAGGCCATAAATAGTATTTTACTATTTATTAAATTCAAATTTTGTTTTGACGCGTCCTTAGTATTCTGAAAAAACGTAATTTTTCAAGTGTATTTTACGAGTCAAGCCAAAGTCACCCAGTATATAAACAAAAAAGACACCTATTGCCTGTCGTAGAAAGGAGACAACCCCTACTGGTCATTGGACAACTATCGTAACCCTTAACGAATATGCTTCGTAGAAAATAAATTTCATGTTTCATGAAATTATTTTACGGGACGTATTATACGGGACAGTAATTCTGAGTAGTACAGGAATGGACCCAGCAAGAAGCTTATACACTCTTAAAAAGGGCACATTGTCTTATTCATTTAAAAATGTACACATTAACGGCAAATCGGAAGCTGAAAAAGATTGAAAACATGGGAGAAATTTTCAGTTTTTGAATTTTTCATATTATGATATCTTGATTCAACAAAATATTCATTTAGTATTTACCTACTTCTAAAACTGAATTTGATATGTCCATATATGCGCTAAATATTTTCCACTGATTGTACTGGGCAATTAAAATGAAACACTGATGCACTATGGTCTATTTTTAGGCAATAAATCGACATTCGAGCAGTCCCGTATAATACAGAAATGTGTCCCGTAAAATACAGTTACATTTAATAGCAGTTCTTTAAAGAAAAAATCGTTCCGACAAACCTGAGGATAAGAAATTATGTTTTAAATTAATAATAATATATGTGATTTTATTCTCTGCCCTAAACTCAGTAATCTGTTCTCTTTGTCTGTAATTTTAATGTGTTTTCTTGGAAAGTTTGGTTAAATTTCAATTCTGCAAAAATAAATTGCCTAATTCGCAATTCATATGGCGCTAGAAATGATGTTCTTCTGCGGTTTAGATATCTATAAGTACTATATAAGTGTTATTTTCCTCACAAATTGGATGTTTTCTTAGTGGGAAGACTGGAGAAATTGTGCGATCAAATACAACATTAATGTCCCGTAAATTACAAACTTAACACAAGTTTCACTGTCTTAATAAGATGATTTTATGGTAATATTTTGTCATTTAACAATACAGTATATACAAGTAAAAGATGCGTGACCTTTAGCTGCATGTATCTTGAAATATTCTTGTTGGAAAGTCTCATATGACAACTATTGAGATTTCAAGTTTTTCTATCTAAGAACTGAGAAAAAGAACTTGAAATGCAAAACAGTACTGCTGACATAAAAAAGCAAACAGGCTGGCAAATTGTAACGCAAACACTTCTCTGTGGTCAAACATAGAACTTGTTCATGTTACAATATCGCACTAAGCCATTTATGTTAATATTTGTATCTAAACACAAACAGTTCACTGTCACATTTTAAGATCGTGTATTTTACGGGACAGTACAGGAGACATGAATAGCAGTGTAACCATTCTAGGTGCTCTATAAAGCATATGCGTTTTATAGAGACAGTTTGCAGTTTTAAAGTTTAAAACAGGAGTTTTCCTTGAGGATTTCAAATCTTTAACTTTATGTGTTTTGCAGGAATAGTTTTCTTTCATGTTAGTTGAGTACAATGAGGTCGTATTGCTTCTTTTTGGTAGAGGAAGAGCATTTTGCTTTTTCAGAAATAACAGAGTGAAGATTTCTAGAGCTCAACTTCGTCCTAAACAAAATCACTTGCCTCTTCGGTGGATTATACCCTTATACTTCCAGTAATTGCTTCAAGTCTATAGGTATACACGACTCGTAGAATACTCGAGAGAAAGTTTAGTGCCTTCACGTTGTCTCTCGTTATCTGAATAAACCTGATATTTACTGTGCAATACTTTAGATTTAGCTTCGTGAGATACCAAAGTTGTGAAATGACAGTGAAATATTTCTATATGACTTGCTTACTTTTTCGATTTTTTAACCACCCAAAAGTTACACTTTCTTGAGAATCAGTGAATAGCCTTCTAGGAGCGGCTGTAGTGTAGTGGATAACACTCCGAACTACCAATCCTGGGGTCGCAAGATCGATCCCCCGCTTCTCCGGTCTTTCGGATGAGACTTTTAACCGAGGTCCCGTCTCCATATGACCTCGTTGTTGGTGGGACGTTAAACCCGAGTTCACTCACTCATCCAATAGCCTTCAAGCGGTGCAAACACTAGTAGTATAGGGGCCTCTTTGGGTCTATACTACTTACACTACTCAAAATATTTAAACATATTAAAAGAGCACTGTATTATAATTTATAAAAGTCAATAGACATTTGAGCCGCGACACGAGAAAACCAACAAAGTGGTTCTGAGCCCAGTGCAGACTCAGATCTGTCCAGTCTGATCAGAGTCTTCACTGTCCGCATGAAGCTAGCTTAGACCTAAGTGTACAGCAAAGTGTCAGATCAGACTGGGCAGGTGCCCAGTCTGGTCTGAGTCTGCGCTTGGCACATAACTACTTTGTTGGTTTTCTCATGTCGCGGCTCATTAAATTTTAATTTTATTTCTTAGTTTTGATGATGATAAAAGGCTTATGGAAACTGTATAAAGTACCCCTTTAAATATTTTAAGCAGTGAACTTTATCGTAAGAAATCGCAGCGAGTCAAATTTTCAAATGAGGAAAAATCCGACCATTTTCTTATATAACGGGGAACAATTTTCGTGGTTTCCTGTTTACTTTCCTGGAGAACAAATCCCTTTCAAAAAGGGGTCTTCTTTCGAAGAAAAGAATTTGCTCCTAGAGGAGCAAATTCCTTTTGACAGCTAATCCCCTCTGAAAGAAGCTGCAAAATGAACATGACAGACTTGCTTCCCCTGTGAGTGCACCCTATAACTTTCAAACAGACTGACATGACTCGTACATGTATCATGACTGCCATTGACTGGATCTGTTCACATTGAAGTACATTGAGGGTTATCTGTGGAAAACATGTGTACCTAAGTAGCCAGCAAATGTCATCTTCAGCTGAAATCGCAAGAGCTCGCCAACAGTGCATTCCGTGATCGGCTCGTCCTGGTTTCCCCGTATCACATAAAAACTGATGTCCGGTAAGGTAGGCTCCAGGGGCACTTCCAAGTCAGAAATTCTGAAGACAAAGACATCAGGATCCATTACTCAGATCTACCGTATTAATCCTAATAAACGCCCTTGCTCTAATAAAAGCACCCCCCGCCTCTTTTCCGAAAATAATGTTATATTGCGCTGCACGAATTCCTGTTTGTTTCGCTGGATAAGGTAACTCTTCGAAATGGAGTCTACCCTTAAAGGATTTCCTTTAAGAGATGACTCCTAAGAAAAATGGAGGCAAAAAAATAGAAAAATTGCTCTCTTTGAAGTGACCATCACCTTTATATATCTTAGAGGGGTTTTGGCAGTGGCTGATTTACTACACTTTAGGCGTTAAATAACGCCCCCATCCCTTCGCAAAATGCAACGCCCCCATGGCGTTAGTAGGATAAATACGGTAAATCCTGCAGTAGCCATATACCATAAAAATAAAAAAGATTGAACACCTTGATAAATACCGCAAGTTTCCTAAATATGGAACAGTTTCCCAATGCAGTAATGGGTCCAAAAGATGCAGATGGAATGGCAAATTGTGTAGACCCTGATCAGACTACTCTTAAAAGGAGCAGTCTGATCTGGGTCTGCACTGCTTGCCCAGACCTATCTATCCCAATACTTAGAACTTTTATGGTATATTTATAAGTCTGAGAAGTCCGCCAATAAAAGAGTCTGAGAAATGGTCCAACAAGCATGCGTGTACGTGCGTAACGTGACGTGCAAAATCACATACGGGCATATGTATTATTTCGCATTTTCGCTGTCACATGACTATAGCCGAAGGACCTCTCATCTTCATCTTCCGGATACAGGTCAGAAATCCAATACTGGAATGTAACTTTGACCACGGTGAGGTTAGGACAAGACAGTCACCTCTCAAGAGTATGTACAGTAAACTGTTCCAGTATTTACATGTTAAAACTATATACACCCGTGGCTTGTTACGCTGTGGACGGAGGCTGGACTGCTATCGAGGCATGGAGAGCAGTCTTGAAGGCCTCAATCTTCTGCATGTCTGTAATTGCAGATGGTAGTTTGTTCCAGTCCTGTATGGTCCAAGGGAAAAACGACATCTTGTACACTGTTACGTTAGTAAATGGAACGAAAAGCCTCTGTGACCCTCGTGTTCTGCTGTCGTTTGACCGGGCGATGGATTCTGACTCCGGGATCTCGACCAAATTATGCTTAATCTTGAAGAGCATGGTTAGACGTTGCATCTTCCGGCGGTCTTGAAGTGATTCCCAGCCTAGTGAGTTAACCATTGCTGTGACACATCCTGGAGTCCGCTCTGTGTAGTTGTTGCAAGCATAGCGTGCTGCACGACGCTGGACTTTATCAAGACAGTTGACATCTTCTGTCTTGTATGGATCCCAAGATGTAGAAGCATACTCCATTTTTGGTCGGACCATGGACTTGTATATAGTTGCACGGACCTGTTTGCTGCAATCCCTGAAGTTACGCCTGAGAAATCCAAGGGTACGTGAAGCCTTGGCAGCTGTTGCTTGGGTGTGCTTCTCCCATTGAAGGTCGTCGCTGAGGGTCACACCAAGATATTTGGCGCTGTCTGTGACTTGAAGGCGCTGGCCGTGGAGGAAATAGTTGGTCTCTCTGCGGTATCGCTTGCTTGTTGTGATTCTCAGCACTGTACACTTCTCCGGATGGAAGCTCATCTGCCACTTGGATTCCCAGTTTCAATGCAAATGTCCCTATTTTTCGGGCTAAATTTTTTTACACATTAGGGCTTGGTCAAACAGTTTCAACAGGTGCTTTTATGCCATGAATAAGCTTACTTTCATAAAATACTTAATGAAAGAGGGGTTCTTTGAGACTTCTCTGTACGCGGTAACAAGAATCAATTTACTTTGAAACAAAATTTGCTCCCTATCATCCGGACGGGTGTATGGCAATCCAAATGCATAATAATTCTTCAAACCTAGTCTTAAACCTGGCTTCAAACTAAAGCTTTGAAATTTGGTTACAATTGACCCAGTGGCTTTTGAGGACTTGTTTAAATTTGTTTTAATATACCTTTTGCATTTTCCAGTCATCAGCTTTTGGGTCCGTTGAAGGGCATTGATCATTAGAAAATGTCAGGAAAAAAAGAGGAACAGTCAGGGTATTTTAAGCAAAGGATGAGTGATAGCCCTGTTATCCCTGTCTCGTGTGCTTGCAAAAAAACCCCAAACTAATATGATTAGACAAAATTAATACAATGTAAAAAAATCCGTAGGTTTTACGGTAAAATAAATGGCAACCAGCTGCCAGTCTATATGGGCGGCCGTAAATATTTGCAGGGATTTTCATGCAGAGTAGAATAGAATAGAAAAAGTATCGTTTTTTGGTCGTATAGCCCTTCAACACTATAAAGGTATTTTCGAGTGCGGTCATATAACATAAACCTGCCATATCGTTATTTCCAAAAATGTTCTACAGGCAGACGCCCGTAAAAATAACAGTAAATGAACTGGCAGCTGGTTCCCTGGTATTCTACTGTAAAATCTACGGAATTATTTTGCAGTGTACTTACACCTCCAGAGTGGCAGTCAACATTGTATCGGTCGCCGAGTCTATTGCACAGTCCCAGGTGTAGTCCCGATCCTGATACGTTATGTAATATTGCTCGTATTGTCGTAAGCCAATACGCCATGAGTAACCTAGCAACACCGGCTGAAAAACATAAACGGACAGTGGACAGAATACAAATACAGTCAATTCCCGATATCTCGAACACTGATATCGCAAAGTGTCTTCTGATATCAAGGAATATGTTTCATTTTTTTTTACATTTCAACTCCTGTTATCTCAAACTACTGATATCTCAAAGTAAATTTTCTGGAACCAGAAAATTTACTTTGAGATATCAGTAGTTTGGGCTGAAGTTCGACTTCGAGATATCGAGAGTTAACTGCATACCGCTGAGAACGGTAGAAGAACCAAGTTTAAATTCAACAAAGATGACACCTCTGGTATCTTAAAGCTACGAGGGGAGTTCAATAAGTTTGTAGAACTCGGGGTTTAACTCACAGATTGGAAGATGGTTTCAACATTATTTGTCAATATAATCCCCCTTTACTTCAATGCATTTGGCCCACTTTTCTGTTAAGCAGTCTATGCCTTTTATTTGAAATAAAAGTCGTCTGTTTGGTCCTCAAACCAAGCCTCTGTAGCAGCCTTTAGCTCAACATCGTCCCGAAATCTCGTTCAAACTTCAAATTTCGAAACAGATAATAATCACTTGGGGCCAGGTCTGGACTGTATGGCGGGTGATTTAACTGCTCGAACTTGCACTCACGAATAGCCGCTTGTGCAACTCTGGACTCCACCCTTGGCTGACGATCTTGCATGTTCAGGTTTCTGGGTACCCACCTGGCAGATACTTTTGACATGCCTAAATGTTCATGGATTATAGTGTAAACACTTCCATTAGAAATACCACATTCTGAAGCAAGTTCGTAAACTTTGATTCGGCGATCGTTTAGCACAAGTCTCTCAACACGGTCGATCATCTCCTGGCTGATGACATCAGCAGGGCGACTTGGCCTTGGGCCATCTTCTAAGGAGTCTCGCCCACGTTTAAATTCTGCTGACCACTTTGCCACTGTGGAATACTTGGGGCTACTGTCACCATACACATCAGCCATGCGCCGATGGATTTCTTTGGCGTTTGCACTCTCCTTAGCGAGGTACTTTATGACTGCTCTGAACTCAATATTCTGACTTTCCATTTTTGACAATGGGTATAGGTTTTCAAACAAAAAGTAAGAGCAAAAAATGTACGTGTTGACTGAACGGCTGTTATCATTCAACGTACAAAGGTTTACACTGCACAAAAATGAAAAAAAGAAATCTTTAATTGTATAGAAAAATACGGAGTTCTACGAACTTATTGAACTCCCTCGTACATGTATTAGTTTTGGTCTAGAGCAAATCGGCTCCAGAATCATACTGTTGAGAAACAAACAAACGTTCCAATAACTCAAAAAAGAAATGAAATTTCGAATCTTATATTATTTTTAGCATTAAACATGTTCAGCAATATTGTCAAATGTAGCAGTGCCTATAAATGTAATTCTAAATTTTTTTATTCAACAAGCATTTTAATTGGTCTTGCCCCTGTCCCCACTCGGCCATTCTCTTAAATAACGTGATAACCTGAAATACTAGAACTACAATGTCTGAGAGAGAGAGAGAGAGAGAGAGAGAGAGAGAGAGGGAGAGAGAGGGGGAGAGAGAGAGGGAAAGAGGGTGGGGAGGGAAAGAGAGAGAGAGAAACAATGCAGACCCTGATCAGACTGCTGCAGGATCTTTACTGCTTGCAATTATAAAACATATCGCGATATAGCCAACAAATTGTCAGGTTTAGCTGGTAAAGGCGTTTCAAGTTTTAGGTGGAAAACATACAACCATATTTGCATTATTTTTCAAACAAATTCTGAGATTCAAGTTTAACATTGATTACTTACGACCGGATCGTTGGACATCACCTGTTAAAATATGAAGTCTATTAGTAAGAAAGTATAGTAAAACCCGTCTTAAGAGGTAACCCAAGGGGCGCACAAAAACTGGCTCCTAAAGTGAGTCGCCTCCTTAAAAAGGTACAACTGGCCTTACGTATTTTCATGAGTCCCAGGCAGGTGGCTGTTAAATTTTTGCTGTCCAGGTGAGCAAAACGGAAGCTGTCACTCACTAAAAGTATGTATATATTTTAAAGACGGTTTTCCTCCACGACAGGACAGTTTTTTTAAACAATGTAAGCTGTCCAAGCAGTGCCTCAATGAAACTGCACCTGATCCAGATAAAATTCAAATTTGGAACATAATACAGGTGCCTTGTAAAATTGTTGTACATGTACCTATGCAATTTTGGCATAAGTATTCACATACCCTCTTAATTACATAAGACAACACCCATTTTAAACTAATGCCATTTTGATTTCTAATTATACCTATATATTCCATTGAGTCAGACCTCGACCACGGGGGTTGGTCGGGTGGTGCGAAGGTGCTGTGTGTAACTTCCAGTACCGGGGCGTCCTCCTTATTTGAATAGTGGTAGGGCAAGGGCTTACTGTGCTTGCAGTAGGTGCGGGTGGGGGTTGTTTGGACAGTTTTTCTCTCGTCTATCATTTCTCTCTTCTTTCTCCCTCTCTTTGGGAGACGGCCTGATATAGACTGAAATACTGTCTCAAAGGGCCATTAAACACAAAACAACCAACCAACCAACCTCGACCACGTTCTATGACTATCATTTTCAAAGAAAAATATGCTTATATTACCAAACAGTAGTATACATTTTAGAAATCACGAAGAGGTCTGAAGCTTGATATAGGGTATTTTTCTTCCCTATAGGGTAGAGTCGGGTAACTTCGGACATGGGGGTAAATTCGGACATACCATTGCAAACAGTGAAAATCCAGATGAGACGGCTCATAACGAGCTGTCTCTTCAGGACTTTTACTGTTTGGCCAGTTATTTTTGTTTTAGTTCCGAACAACTGACATATGAAGGAAACAATGTCACTGTCCGAATTTACCCGCTGTCCCAAGTTACCCGACTCTCCCCTTTACACAATTATGTTTTAGCATCAGATAATGCTATGATAGTATCTTATATTTACAAGTCTATACGTAGTAAGAACACAGACAGCTCTTTTAGAGTTAATTTGAATTTACTGCAGCTGGTGTTGTGCCATGTGGCGGCCGTAATACGTCTCCCCGTACAGCATCTATAGTTCAGATAATATTCTATTTTTGTCCTTTGAGATCAGAGGACATATTCTAAAAAAATAATTGGGTTAGACGCTTATTCTAGATCATCGTTTTTTTTTTTATTCATTTGAAGCCTTTTTGTTACTAATCAGTCTTTGATACGTGCAAAAGCAACGCGCGTGAGCGAAGCTCACGCGCGGACGCGCCAAGCGCGTCCGTGCTGCTGCACGCCTATAGATAACATGCATCATTAAAAGAAAAGCTGCTTCCACAAAGAGCAAATCCAACACCTTCCAGCTTAAAACTTTTGGACAAATATGGCTGCGTCCTTAAGCTGTTTACATTAGATTCGTCCCGTTTCTGTAATGCAAAGTAACACTGAGCCGAGAGCCATCCTCGATCACATGCCCTTCCTTGTTGAAGTCCCGCTTCTGAGAGAGTGACCAAAAAAGTTTTCTTCAACATTTGGTTCTTTTTGTTCTATTTTTAAAGGCGGTCAATCCAACTTAGAAGTCCAAATAAGCAAACGGTAACTGATTTAGCTATGTATCAGCAAAAGGATAAATCATAAAATAAACAAACAATAGCGGACACTACGTCATAAATCACATGCCATTAATCGCGTGCGTCGATTCGATTGGATATGATGGCCGCCATCGTTAGAACTGACCTCGATATTTCGGAAAAGCGACTATTTTAAAGACAACATGGTCGATGTAGAATACGAAGGAAACGGAAATTCGTGAATAGAACCAAATACCTCGATGTGCAATGACTTCCATGCAGAGCAAGAACCTTTAGCCATTCAAATGTCATCCAGTAGTTGTAAATTATCCAAAGCTTGGTAGCGATACATCTACATTTTCCTTTAAAAAACTTGCTTCACTTTCCCGTTGGCATCGTCAAAGTATGTTTACAAACACAGCATTGACCATTGTTTTCAAGTGTGTCACGACATGATGACGTCATAAGACAACGCGGGCAACGCACCATCATCTATGGACGTTTCATAAAACTTGTGGCCAGATTTGACATTCTGTTGGACGAAACATTCTTGGATTTCGAGGAGCCTACACATCGGGCTATCGACGTTGAACGGCATTGATTAAACACTGATTCAACGTTTGTGTGCCTGCAGGGTACCCCTTTGTATACATGACGTCCCGATTCTGGGAGCCTACAAATCGGACCTACAACATTGAATCAGCGTTGTGTGTCTGCTGGGTATGTACCCTTTGAAAGATGACATACCATGCATCTACATCTACATCTACCAATTAAGTGCATGGCCAATATTGGCATAGTCGCACATGCATCGGACTCTCAACGTTGAATCAACGTTATGTGCCTACAGGATAATTATCTCTTTGCATGCATGACACTTTCATTCTAGGAGCCTACACATCAGGTACATAACGTTGAATTACCGCTGTGTTCCTGCAGGATATGTACTCTTTGTAAGATGACACCCCATTCTGGGGGCCTA
Source organism: Ctena decussata (assembly GCA_963989385.1). NCBI lineage: Eukaryota > Metazoa > Mollusca > Bivalvia > Lucinida > Lucinidae > Ctena > Ctena decussata. The sequence continues at coordinate 75,608,140 of OZ022501.1, read as the reverse complement.
CACATCGGACACAAAACGTTGAATAAAAGTTGTGTGCAGACATGGTATGTACCGCTGTGTATGCATGAAATTCTATTCTTGGAGCCTACAAATCGGGCACACAAAGTTGATTAAACGATGTGTGCCTAAAGGGTGTGTACCCCTTTGTTTGCCTTTATGAGCCTGCGTCTTGGGTACACAACGTTGAACCAGGGTTGTGTGCCTGCAGAGTGTGTTCCTTTTTGTACGCATGATATTCCCATTTTAGTGCCCTACACATCCGTTCTACAACGTTGAATCAACGTTGCGTGCCTGAAAGGAAGGTTCCCTTTCTATTCATGCCTTTCCCATCCTTGGAGCCTAGATATTTGGCACACACCGTTCGATCAACATTGAAACAACGTTGGTTCAACGTCATGACGCTGAACCGACGCTGAATCAATATTGATTCAATGTTGTTTTCCTGCAGGATATACATGTATCCATATTTGTATGCTTGCCCAAAACTATTGCTGTATACTGCTTCCGGTCTACTGTTTACTTTCAACTGCCACATTGACTTTGTACACATGCACGCGCACACATGCCAGAGTTTGAGCAAAAGCTTGATGTGCGCACGCATGCTCTTGCGTATGCGCAAAAACTATTTGGAATAGGCAGTAGATAGTGAGAAGACACAGCAGAAAGTAAGCAGTACACAATAGACCAAACACAGCACATAATTTGCCATAGAAAGAAAACAGTTGCCTGGTTGGTTAGTTTGGGTTTAACGGCCTTTGAGACAGTATTTCAGTCTATATCGGGCCGTCTCATAGAGAGCTGGAGAAAGAAAAGAGAAATGATAAAAGAGAGAAAAAATGTCCAAACAACCCGCGCCCACTGCAGGCACAGTAGTCCCTTGTCCTGCAATTAGCCAAATTAGTAGGACGTCCCGGCACTGAAACTTACCCAGCACCATCGCCCTACCCGACCAACACCGTACAAAGAAAACAGAATACAACGGCAACATGTGTGCATGATTTTATACGTGTGTAAAACTTCAGTCACAGTAGACAGTGCACAGAAACATGAGGAACCAGTACACAGGCAAAGTCGTACATCCCTGCGAACGATAAACTACATGTGCTAATTATAAGTGGCTCGGAAAATGAAAATCCCATTGCCATCACAATGGTATATTTTATATTAGTTATCTCTTAAAGATTTTCACAAGAGTTTCATCCTTTTAAATAAACGTATCTTCCCAGAAATAGACTCGAGTTTCTGACAAAAAGTGCTGAAAATTAACTTTGTTGGCGACAAAAAAAAAAAAACTTACTTTCGATATCATAAACTTTACTATGCCCCCGTGTCGATAGTCAGGAGGCATTTTGTTTTCCCCTGTCTGTCCGTCTGTCTGGCCTTCACGCATAAAATGTTTGTGTAATCAACTCATCCAAGAGTCTTATTTGTCTTAATAAGTCGCAATAAAAGCTCTACAGAGCTTATGTTAGTTGTTGATAAAAATAAGCGACTATAAATAAAGATTATTATTAATATCGTTATTATTACTTTAACATGTTTTCTTGTTCTCTAAAATTTCAGAGTTTTCAACAGCCTCCCCACCCCGCACAATTACTAGAATGATAAGTCGCTAACCACGAAAACTTTGATACAACCGGGTCCTGAACTAATTAGAAGTTAAATGGCTGCAGATTATGTGCCCTCAGCTTTGTAAAAGAAAAAAATCTGCTTTTGCACGCATTTAGGTAACACCTATTTCATATTATTGACTGTTTGATAAAATTCAGAAATTACAATATGCTTGTCTCTGGCTTCCGTCACCAGATATTGTCAGGGTCATTGATGAGGCTTGAATAGCCGAGACTTCGAAGTATGGCCCATTTTCCTTCCCCTGAATTTAGTTTCTGCTCTTGAAGAAACTCTTAGAATTTAATTTCCATATTTTTCACAATAGGACAACAGATATTGCTTTACGAACCACCTTGTACAACTCACCTCGCCGAAGCCGCATGGGTCGGAGGATAGAGTCAAATCATTCAAGTCGAGTTTTGATTCCAAGTATATGAACCCGTCAGTTGTTATCCTAGAACAGTACAGAATATGTACAAACATATGACCACGGTACCGGGAGGTATGGCTCCTACATTTGAGTCGCAACACGACAAAACCAACAAAGTAGCATGTGCGCCCAGCGAAGACTCAGATCAGCCTGGGCATCCGCCCAGTCTGATAAGAGTCTTGGCTGTTCGCAAGGAACTAGCTTACACCCTTAGCTACATTTACCCTTTGGGCGCACAGCAAAGAGTCTGGTCAGACTGGGCGGATGCCCATCTGATCTGAGTCTTCGCTGGATGCACATGCAACTTTGTTGGTTTTGTCGTCTCGCGGCTCAAATTTTAAAACTGTCGCACGGTAGAAACGCAGTTTAGCTGCCGCATCCACACAAACTGATCAAAATCTTCCTATGCGCAGCAACAGCCTATGGCTCCTGAGACATGCTAAGACACTTTCGATGTAGCGTTTATTGAAATACGAATTACTGATCACTCACCAATTTTGTGTTTGCTGACGTTTCAGCCAATCGGAGACGGCAAAGATTTCCAACAGGCAGTGCTTCAGATAAGAAGGGTACCAGGGATAATTTGGGGATAATTTTTCCCATGAAAGAGATGTTGTGACTATTCATAAGAGCCGTGCGTCTGACATCCAACACCATGCATGCGATTCGTGGAATGGCAAACTCTATGCTGGACAATTCCATGCATGGAAGTCGAGTACCATGTTGGCTAATACCATGCCTGGGCTCGATTGCCATGTTGGCTAATACCAAGCATAGGACTCGCCATATGGCGAATTCTATGCAAGCCATGTCGTACCCCATACTCCCTACCCCATGGTCTCCTCACACACATGATCACTACAGTAGTGATACAGTACCCTACAGTAGGGTTCGCCATTCGCCGAATCCCATGCTAGATCTAGTTTTAATCCTACCAAATTTATTGACAAAATTTTTAACGATTTCTGCATTATGGTACGGAAACGAAAAGTTGACGCCCAACTGCGACCCCACCCGCCACATTCCATTCACCCGCATGCGGACACTCTTCATTTTGATAACCAGAATTTTCCGTTGGAAACCTGGTTAAAATGTTATAAATGCTAAAACGTCGATAAATCCGACAATAAACCAGTGTTAAGGAGAGAAAGAGAGAGAGAGAGAGAGAGAGAGAGAGAGAGAGAGAGTTATGGCTTTATGATGTTGCAGAACTTACGTAGCGGCACAGTCTGCACTTGACACTCTCGTGTACATGGGTGGTGAGGAACCTGCCATTAGCTCGAGACCAAACAGATAGTTAATGTCATCACCGTTTAACTGTGCTGTGAAGAAGGTACTCAGAGTGTTGTCTTTGCTGCTCTTGTAGCACTGGACTTTCACTGAAACACGAATTATTCTTAAAGCGCCAAAAAGCAGACTACAAAATTTACGTCTGCAAATTTAAAAAAAAAAGTTTCATCCAAGCTGTATATTGTCATATTGAGAATTCAAAGAATAGAAAGCAAACAGTGTAGATTCAGATGAGTCGGCTCTTTGTGAGCCGACTCATCTGGATCTACATATTTTAGAAAACAGCTACATTTTATTTTGGCGCTTTGATGATCAATAAATAAATCGCGTAATCATGGTAATGATTTGCGTATCTGCAAACAACGGAGATTCAACCAGCCTGTGAATCACAACAGACACATGACGTCGAATTGACGTCGTTGTTACGGCAAAATAACGGCGTATTGACGTCAATGTGACGTCATTTTGTCGTCACTAAGAGAATGATGACGTCACTTGCCCGCTGGGTCGGTACAGTCTATAGAGTCTTTGCTGTGTGCCTGTATTCTCCCCAGGGCCAATTCACTGTGCGAATAGCCGAAAGGGGTTGATCAGACTGCCTTAATGCGCAGACTGGTCTGATTCCTTGCTGTTCGATTTCGGATATGTTTTAAGCACCAATCAAGCTATTATATAATAATAAGTAGTTAAATAAGTAGATAAATACATACAGCTACATTAAAATGAATACATGTAAGTAAATAGCAAAAAAAAAAAAAAAAAAAAAAAAGAAAAACAGCGCTCCAAACGATCAAGTATCTTCGCAAGCCAAGGCTACTAAGTCCACTTTATTCCTTACGAAAGTAACAAAGTTGATTTAGTACACTTGCCTTGCGAAGATGGAGCTCAAGAGGCAAAACACATATTATTTTCTTTCAATCCACACACGCACACACGCACGATGGCACGCACGCCCCAACACAAACAGTTTAGGAGTTAGAATTACCATTCCGAAATAGCGGAGGCTGCGCTGTAGACACTCCCAGCAATATCTGTAGAAAAAATAATTAAAATGATTAATAATTTAAAAATTAATATTTTTAACAGAATACGGATTGCACATGCTCAAATTCAGCCAAAAATGTCCTGAAATACGGTCAAAGAGCTCAGCTGACATGTGATAGTAGAATTTATAAAGATACCGAAATCCCTTGTATTTCATGTATACTGAAAGGATTTAAAAACTTCCACCCGTAAATTTTGAATATCTCAAAAATGAATGCAGCTACGCCCACCAAAATTTTACGGCATATATATTCTATTATACCTGATTCTATCAATACATGGAATTTGAAATCGTTCAACTGAATCGGTCAGGAACAAGCACGTGCTCCTCGTGTTCTTAGTACCGTATACGTAATGATGAATAGCTTCATGTATACAGTTTTCTGACGAAACATTTCTCTTACAATATCAAATTGATTTTTAAAAATTTGAACTCGATCTGTGGCTTTATTTAGCCTACCGCGCCTAAATATCGCAAACGGGCACAGAGTTTTGGGCCAGATAAATGCTGAAATTTCAAAAAGTGACGTCGCGGTACAATTTTATGCGTTAATGACGGCAATTTACAATCTCAGACGACGTGCACTGTTTACAGGAAGCTAAAAAGACCGTCAGAAAAGCACCTAACCAAGATTGAAAACCAGAGGACATGACGTTAACTAACGTCGACGCCGTCTCCGTAATAGGCTTTGCGCGACAGCATCATCCGCAGTGATACTTGCAAATCAACGTTGATGACGTCACAATATTAAGACAGTAAGAAGTGGTCAAAAGAGTGTTGCATAAGATAACGCCGGCATCACCTTATGCATTTCAGTGACGTAACGCTCTTTTACTGACGTCATTTAGGTAAATGATACAAATAAACTGCATAATCTTTAAATTTGATAATTTTCAAGCATTTTATCGCTAAATAGTCAACACTGTCTTGAGTAAACAGATCAGCAGCCAGCAATAAAAAGTGGAAGTTTTTAAATCCTTTCAGTATAGTTACCATTTTCATAGGCTTATACAAGTCTCCTACTTAAAGCATATTTTACTTTTCAGCATATTTTACTTTTCTGAATATTTTCAATCTTTATCAAGCTCCAGCCATAGATTGGCTCGAAGTAGGATCTTATTCAGCTGCCCTTAAAACGGGATCAGAGAGGCATATTGCTGAATATGAGACTGAATATCAGTCTACCATTTTGAGTGATCTCATGATTTTTAGACATTACAAAACAGCATGATACATTAAAGAAACCTTACGTCTACACCGATAAGCAGATTAACTCGAGACTCCTGTAGACTAAAGAGGGTTAATTCCTTTCGTTGCATATCCACCGCCCCACCCGCTCCCTATTTAATATAGAATAATAGCCATATTACATACTTAACACCATTCCGAACAACGAAATAGCCGCAACACGAGAAAACCAACAAAGTGGCATGTGCGCCAAGCGACGGCACAGATCAGCCTGAGCATCCGCCCAGTCTGACCAGAGTCAACGGTGTGCGCTTATAAAATGTAGCTAAGAGCTTGAGCTAGCACCGATCGAACAGAGAAGACTCAGCTCAGACTGGGCGGATGCCCAGGCTGATCTGAGTCTTCACAGGGCGCACATGACACTTTGTTGGTTTTCTCGTGTCGCGGCTCAAATTTGAAAAATATGACAGATAGTGTGGACGGAATGAAACTCACCAACAGTAGAAAGACAATCTTGTCAATGGCTGCCATCATTTCCTGGAACGAATAAACATGTACATGTAGCTAGTTGAGGGTGAATGCAAGCACACTCAGGAAAAGAAAAAAAAATCTCCCATTTTGTTGAAGACTTCTCTTGACACTTAAAGCACCAAAATGACAACAGTTGAATTTGCAACAGTAAGATCAAGTAAGAACCACCTCACTGGGATAATTTGCCCTCTAGTCTTTGAATTCTCAATATGGCATATATCGGACGAAGTATTCCTTGAAACTATGCAGACCTAAATTTTGTCGTTTTATTTGGCGCCTCAAGGATTAACGACAAAAGTATCCAACGAGCAGAATTCCGGCAGCAGCGGAATACTTCATACCATAAATGGAGTTCCACTGCAATCAGAGAATTAAATTATTTGAGAATTAATAATCTGTTTTGAAAAAAAAATCACACTTTTCCATTTTATGAATTTCAGGTAGCATCTCACATATAATTCGAGAGGAGCATGGCATACACCGTATGCCATGCTTTTCTCGAATTGTAAGTGAGGTGACGCCATAGATCTTTTACCATAGCAACTATGGAATAACCAACTGTTGTGCTTAGTACCTTGGTAGAATGATGTCTTGATGACGTCACTTTGACATCAATATGAACTCTAAGTCGCTATGGTAACAGATCTATGACGCCATTGGTATCGGAGCATGGCTACAAATAATTATTCTCAAGTCATTTCATTCCGTGTTTGCACACAGCCTTTCATTATAAGCTTACCGTCGTCGCGATATGACTGAACTACTGTTGAAAGGGACGCAAAACTATCTATCTTACGATGCAACTCAGCTAAAAGCTGGTGTATTCAAACTGACATTTGGCGGATCGGTTGAAAAGTATCGTTCAGCGGGCACAAAACATTGAATCAACAACACATACATGTAAATATCGATATACAGTAACTTCATGAAATGTGAACCCGTCATGAAAAGACGTAGCATAAATGTCGACGCGTCATGAAGAGACGTAGCATAGCTGTCGCCCCATTATAAGACAACGTAGCAAAGGCCTAAATGTCGTTACGAAATATTGTAGCATAAATGTCGTTAAAAGATCATGAAACAACGTAGCATAAATGTCGGCACAGCATCATGAAACAATGTCGGTGCAGTACAATGTACCAGGAAACAATGTAATATAACTTTTGATAAAAAAAACTGAAACAACGAAACATAATGGTCGACAGAGCATCATGACACAACGTCGTTAAAGCGTCGGTGCTGCATCAGGACGTTACCTAGAAATTGATTCGAATCTACAACGGCGTTGTCGGTATTTTTTTTTTTGTTCAACGTTATGCACCTTCTGGCCAATTTCACCTTTCGAGGTACCATTCTTTATTTCGTTTGTAAACTTCTAAAATCACATCTAAAATGAGATTCTAGTAGCCTGACCCATTAAAAGACAAAACTGTTTCTTTTACTCTTTTCACTCTTAAAGCGCCAAAAAGAAGACGACAAAATTTGTGTCTGCAAAATTTTAATAAATGTTCCGTCCAAGCTATATGCTATATCATATTAGGAAAATCCAAAGACCAGACTGCAAACAATGTAGATACAGATGAGGCACCTCATCTGGATCTACGCTGTTTGCAAATTCAATTTTCATCGTTTTTGGTGTTTGAAGTGTCAAATTTGTTGTATACCCTCAATATTCTATCCCTTTGAAACTTATTATAGTCAGTAAACTAGAAAACAAAAGAAATTTATAAAATATTTACATTTCAAAGAAACAAATCCGTGACAAAAGATGGCGGAGCCTGAAGATTATTTCATGTTATTACTTATTTTCGGGTTCCGAAATAACCCTATGCATTTGGGCACCTTCTAAATTAACCTCATGCTTTGTTTATAGAAACCTTCTAGTTCTGAAATTAGACAAATCTTCTTGCGACCTCATAAAACGCTCCATAAAACTATTGTTTGAATGGAAAGCAGTGTAGATCCTGGTCAGACTGCTCCAAATGGAGCAGTCTGACCTGGGTCCTTACTGTTTATTCATGCATGTCTGCCCCAGTACATGTAGTTCTTACCCTAACTTCAGTCTTCACACACCAGAATCATTTACCGTGCAAAAATCATTCACCCTGTAAAATTTTGTATGCTTTCTGAACACCATCCAACCGAAAAACATTTACAATTTCATTACAATATCCACTGGCTCGGAAAAAGTGGCAAGGCGTTAGATCAAAAATTGATACAGACGGCTGATTTTAAAACGCATCCACCCAATTTTAAATATGTCTGAAATGAAAAACGCCCAAATCATGCCTTCTATAATAGTTATCTCCCCTTGACAAGATTTTGTTTTCAAATTTTATGTAACAGTTGTTTCCCATTGACTAGATTACATCTTCACCATATAGACAACCATGAATTGGGGCCGTATTTATAAAACCACTTAAGTCGTTGCTATGCTGTTGCTAAGGCTAAACTTCTATAAAGGAGATTCCCTACAACTATGAAATTTGGTCCGAAACTAAAATAATTAATTAATTAAATAATAATAATGATAATAAAATATTACAATAACGTCACGACGTTGCCTCGAAACGGTTGATACATCGTTGTTTCAGCGTCGTGTTTGTCTTGTACTGCATATCCTGGTTTTCTTTGCTTACCTGGTCTAACCTTAGCGTGAGCATTTTAAATAAATGACTCAATTTAACGACCCTTTCAACATGTTCAACCTTATTTTAGTTGTATCTAGCCGACAGAAGGTAATAATGAAAAGCTGTGCGGAATGGAACCCCGTGTATGATTGAATGACCTTCAGGGGGATTCGAACCCAGACCACTAGGTTTGTAGGTCAGCGATTTGGTTTAAGGTACCATCCAGTTTATCATCGAGCAAACTCCCAGAGAGAAAGAAGAGAGTGAAAATATCCAAACAATCCCAATTAAGCACCTGCTACGGCACTGAAAGTTACCCAGCACAATCACCCGACCCGACTCGATTCATCGGCAGTCATGATACAATTCATGCTAGTCGTCTTAAGAATAATTATTGAAGCGATAAATGCATGTCGTATGATCGAGCTGGCTTTGATCGTATAAACGACTGTCCTTAAAACGGATTGGCACTACATGCATAACAATTTTCTATCTTATTTGTTTTCACGCGAGTGTTTAGGGCGAACAAATATAGAAAAAAAGAACACCATCATGTTCAATTACGTGTTAATATACTCTAAACTAATATATAGATTCTTCGGAAACAAGAAACCACCAAAAATGAAAATAGCAGACTCGGTCGCTTCATGCGCAGCAATGCAATTTGCAACAACAAGCGACTGATGATTTCTACAGGTCAGAACCGGCTCAAGCAGAGCTCTGTTTTCAATATAACCCTGATTTTGTCTCAAACAGTATTCCGTCTACTCTAGCTGCATGGTATATTTTTCACGTGACGTCAATTGACGTCACGTGAAATAAATACCATGCAGCTTGAGTAGACGGAATACTCAGATGATTCCGGCTATCCGCGGAGGGTGAGCAGAGTCTTCCCTGTTCTGATTTGACACTTACTACGGAGCCAAATAATCTGACTTTTTAGCGGAAAGCGAAGACCCTTATCTGTCTACACAAGAGCATCATCTTATTTGAGTCTTTACCAAAAGTTTGCTTTTAAAGCAACGTTAAACATATTTTGATGACTTTCAGCCGCCAAAATGAAACGCCTCGCCTATCTAAACATAATCAGGGTCGTGGGAAAACGTTTCACATAACATGCGTGAGCAGCGAAGACACATATCGGCCTCCGCATCATCGCAAACGGGAAAGATTTTATCAGACTATGCACAATTTCAGGAACTGGGCTATTTTTTCTCGTGAGGTAAAGCCGTGCAGTTTAGTTTGAGCATTTACTGTGTACCAATGCGTCAGTCAGCGTTTTCGAATGTCACGACTCATTTGACAAAATTATGATTTGTGTATCTGTACATCTTGATCAAACTGCTTCAATAATTTTATATGTTCCACACCAGTTAGCTTACCATATCTACATCGCTTCACTTCACTAACTTTAGCTCCATCATAGCCTTACACGGGTGACTGATTCAAGAAACAGCCAATTTCAATGGAGTCTGTTTCTTAAAATTTTGTATAGAGAAGCGATTTTTCCTGATGTTTGTCTCTTAAACTTGGTAAGCCATATGCTTTTTACTCTAAAAAGTTATTTATCAATAAACAAAAGAGATCGTTATTCATAATTTTAGTAGCTCAGCCAGTTAAGCGCTTATCTGCTCAGCTAGCAGTGCGGGTTCGAATCCCGCTGGACGCAGAAATCTTTTCATCGTAAACGGGGTCCATTGCACACAGCCTTTAATTATCACCCTTTCATCGACTCGATATGATTCAAATATTGTTAAACTGGACTGTAAAACCACAAGTCACCCATCTATATTTTGGGTCTCAATAAAACACATGTTGCGGCCCTGATTTGACTCATCTTTGCGAAGCGGTTCTAATAACAAAAAGAATCTTTCATCGTAAACAAAGTGGTTAAAAAACAAAAACAAAAAACAACAACAGCAACAACAACAAAATGATAATAATAAATAAAACACACACACACACACAAAAAAAAATAAAAACAAAAATCTTTCATCGTAAAGATTTTACAAATTGGGACACCTAAAATTATTTATTTATTTATTTAAAAAAGCTACCTCCATAATGACAACAAAGACTCTGGTCAGTCTGGGCGGATGCCCAGGCTGATCTGTGTTTCCGTTTGGTGCACATGCCACTTTGTTGGTTTTATCATGTCGCGGCTCAATCATCATTTTTATCGCTCATTTTTATTTTACAGAATCATGGAGCTAACAGTGCCGCATTTACTGCGGCTGGCTTTCACGGGCTGCTTGGTATGTATTTCATATTATTTTCTATCCTTAAAAGAAATAGCTTTTCCGGTCGTGTTAGGCGACGGGTAAAGGCTGTTGAAGGTTCGATGTTCGTCCATCCATCCATCCATCCATCCATCCATCCATCCATCCATCCATCCATCCATCCATCCGCCTTTCACGTCTATCCGTCAAAAAGTGTGTGCATGCTTGCTTCCATCCATCCATCCATCCACCCATCTAGGATCCCCGGTAGCTCAGTAGGTTAAGCGCTGGTCTACTGTATCCCGCTGGATGCGGATATTTTTCCAGCCGTAAACGGTGTTTTATTGCACACAGCCTTTCATTTTCACCCTCCCACTGTCCTGATATTACTGAAATACTGTTGAAAAGGACGTAAAATCGCAAGTCATCCATCCATCCATGCATCTGCCACATTGTATATAAAGTAACATTTATTTTGCTGAAATTGGTTCCTGTATCCTGCAATGATATTTTGTGTCTAGATCCTGTTTCGAGTTCCTTTCTGCGTGTTACTGTTTCATAAATTTCTGGGGTTGATTCTTGTAACTGTTTCAAAGTTCCTGCTTTCTTATTCATGGTACCGTTTCCTAGGACACAGTAGCAAGAAAAAATACCAGGAACTACACCAGGAACCCCCACCCCCCCCCCCCCCAAAAAAAAAAAAAAAAAATCAAGGTTCTAGGAAACCTATTTCTTGTTTCCTTAAACCTTGTTCCTGATTCGTGTAACAGTTTCCTAGGAAAAGGTAACACAGAGTAGGAATCAGTATCTACAGAAACAAGAATCAGGAACAGGGGCCAGTAAATAAGATCTAGTACCTATGAATTAGAAACCAGGAACCAGAAACCAATTTAAGCAGTGCATAACAGGTATATATACGTATTTTTTTCATTTTCAGCTTCTGAAAATTGCGACAGGACAAACTATTAACATGACAGGTAGGGCAATACAAATGGCGTGTGAATACACTTAAAGGGAGACCACTGTTACACGGCATAATTGCCTCCCATTTCACAAGGGGCTACTCCTATAGGAAAAGAATTTGTTCTTTAAAAGAGCAAATTCTTTCCCTTAGGAGTAGCCCCTCCTGGAAAAGAAATTCGCCAAGGGAAGAAAAGACTATCCATTTAAAGTTGTCCCCTTTGAGAAAATAGCGATCACATTACATGTATGTCGGCTTATCCATACTTTAACTGAAATATTGTGACATAAGGGAGAAATGAAAAAAAAAAAAGTTTCTTTCAAAAATATATGGAATAGGAGAACAAAGGGCAATTTTTCTTACCTGCAGCCTAATCGACGTCTTCGTTCTACGTACACGTACATGCCATAGGGTAACATTTCGCAGTACTGATCGCATGCTACGATGAATAAGCGCAATGGACACAGTGACATTACTTCTGGATCAACCCTTGTGCGTATATAACGACTACAGTGATTCAGTACCAGTTTCCCCAACGCGATTTCATAAACCAAGAATATAAGATCATTACCACTGTAAATATTCCCCGTAAGAATTATCGGCTCCGTAAGTGGTAGCCAATCTCGTAAGTCACAACGAACGTCTACATTTTGCTCACTGTAAAGTTTTATGCGGAACAATGAATTTCATAGTAGCGTTCTTCATCATACAAAGTTATTCATAATATTAGTAAAATCTCGTAACAAAATCGGGCCAAATCTACCGTGTTCACACCTTATTTTCAAATTGCATACGCCAGACCTGGTACAAAATGATTGTCAAAACGGTTACTCTGAGTGTCTTTTTAAAGTTCATAGCTCTATCTTTTCGACTGAAGATCAATATACCTTTGTAACTAAGTTTCCCAAACCTTTTCTGCTGTATTTCTTGTTTTATACGTTACTAGTCTCACTTTTCAGGTATTTATCACTGTGACGAAAGCGAAGATGGCGATTTACTTATGCACTTCAGAGCCTATGATCGCAATGGTATCGCAAACTACATTGCGGCTATTGATTCTGGTGGAAATGATATAAGTACATGCGTTTCATCGGGCAGTCTTGTAAATAACAGTCCTTACGTTGTGGACGTGACTGTAGATGTTGCAACTGATACAGCTACAAACAACCAATGTGGGATGACAGTGGTAAGTGTTCAAATGTGAAGCTGCGCCAGTACGCAAATACGCAGGTGCGTATTGAAATTTTGTCAAATTGACAAAATTTCAACATGGGCCTGCGTATTTTGTAAATGACATAATTTTGTAAATTTTGTAAATGATACGCAAGATTTTTTTATACAGCTGTATACAGGCATAGCATTGTAAAATATCTCAGTGACCGATCCCATGGAATGAAGATATAGATCCCACACCCCACTCTACACCCCCACCCCACACGATACATGAATGTTTGATGTTCACATCAGCTTGCTCTGTAAATCGGAACCTTTACCTTTATAGCATTGCAATATTTTGGCTAAACGTTTGCAGAAGCATGATTAATTGAATTTGAGCCGAGACATGAGAAAACCAACAAAGTGGTTGTGCGCCCAGCGCAGACTCAGATCCGCCTGGACATCCGCCTAAACCGATCAGACTCATTGCTGAGCGCTTAAAGGGTATAGCAAAGGGACTAAGCTACTTCCATGCGGACAGCGGAGACTCTGATCAGACTGGGCGGATGCCTAGGCTGATCTGAGTCTGCGCTGGGCGCACAACCACATTATTGGTTTTGTCGTGTCGTGGCTCAATTTTTTGATAACCAGACGGGAATGGAATTACGCGTTTACCAGGCGAGTGTAACGCTTTAAAATACAGGTGGAGGTTTTGTCCGTCCAAACTTTTTTTTCATAATTCGTACAATGTACATGCACGTGTGCTGTGTTCTGTTTTCAGTGTGAAAGCAGTGCAGCACCATACTAACGTATAGAAAATCGACAACAATATTTTGTACATGAATTCGTATAATTGAAAGTCCATCTGATTTATGAATAAAAAAAGGATAAAAAATTATCTTAAAGACATTTATTCTATTCTATATAGAACACACCCCAGTCCAGTGCTTATTTGTTTTATGACCCTGTTATGCAATTAAATATGTTAGGTAGAGTATTTCCTTTGATGAAATAGCAGTTTCACTGGACTGTTGCATAATATGATTATTACACCCAATTAACAAGAATATTTGTCTTTGAATTAAAAGTTCTTCTCCAATTTCCTTCCGTTTAGTGTCAGTAAGTGTCAGTTACTCGGAGGCTTCTGCATGTATGCCAGTTTGGTTTGTGTGTGTGTGTGTTTTGTGGTCGTCGTTGTGAGGTTGTGTGAGGTGGGTGGGGGAGGGGGAAGTGGAGTCATAAATCCGGAGTTAGGAGTTTCGCGTCCTTCGCAGGCTGTAATATTTTCTCTACCATCTAAGTTATTTCATTTTCATAAGCATCTAACCCTTTCCCAATCAGCTAGAAATAACTGAAACACCATTCTGTGGGCCTTTAAATCTCAAATTATGTTTCAGACCCCGTTAGCAGGTAACATACGCATGTATACATGGCGTTTTCGGGCGAGGAGACTGGTCAGCGGACAGGATATTGGTAATAAATTTACCTTGATTGTAGAATGCCGATCAGATGACCTCACAAATACCAGAGTGGACACCCTAGTCAGAATAGAGTAAGTAACCGTGAATTGCCCGCCATGTTAGCAAAGGGAAACAACTTTCATGACTTCCTCTTTGCTTCCCTGGACAACATAGCCCCTCCAAATCCGGGTCAAGTCTTAAATGCAAGAATTTGCTCCCAGAGGAGCAAATTCTTTCTTTTAAGAATAGACCCAAATTTAGAAGGAAGGGCAAAATAAAACTGACAGAGTTGCTTTCCCTGAAAGTGTACATATTCACCTTAAGATGAACGGGACTACTTCCAGGGGAAGTTATTTTTATATAAAAGATGCCTCCTATATCATTTGGGTTTTTTTTTTCTTAAAAGAAAGAATTTGCTCCCAAAGGAAGCGAATTTCTTCCCTTTTAAAGTAACCTCCATTTTGGAAAAAGATCAGTTGTCTGCGAGAGACTGGGCTTGGGGCAAATAGGAAAGACACTAGAGTTGTATCCCTTTAACATGTAGCATAAGTGTTCGTTGATTGGGGTTTAGTGAATCTAAAGAAGTAAACGCAGAAATGCATATATGTCGCACAATCTTTGGTAAAGGTACATTTGTATTAGAGATAGGTCAAATGTTATAATTGTCACACTTCATGGCCCTCGCTAGACTAATTGTAAAAACCGTTATGTCAAATGTAAAGGAAAGCGTCGTAGTTGTCTATTGTTGGACATTTTCCAGACATTTTCCCTTTGTCAAAGTTGATTTCAAACTGTTTCATGTTAGCAGATTTGCTTTACATTCTGGATAGAATTAACACTTGTGACTTCTAAACCAGAGCATATAGCTGCATCTGTTGGTTAAAATATGACATGAAGTTTGTCAAAAACAACATAAAATAGAACCTTTCATCTTATGTCATAGAACCTTTCATCTTGTTTCACAGTAACTTAAATCTTGCTTCATTGAACCTTTCATCTTGTCAGTTACTGGCGAAAGTATATGCACTTAAGCACTAGTTAACCGCTTCAGAGGTCTAAGACTGGCCAGATATAGTGTGGTTAGGTGAACTGACCGTCCCGACCTGTGTGGACGTAAAGCAATAACACAGCAACGACAATAACAACAACTCATTGAATCTTTCATCTGGTTTCATAGAACCTTTCATCTCGTTACATAGTACCTTTCGTCTTGTTAATAATACCTTTATCTGGTTGCATAACATAGTGCCTCTTTTCACTGGACCTTTCATCTTGTTTCATACATAATACCTTTCAGCTTGTTTCATTGGACGTTTCATAGAACCTTTCATCTAGTTTCATTATTCCTTTCATAATGTTTCATAGTACCTTTCAACTTGTTTCATTAAACCTTTCATCTTTATTCAAAGTACCTATCCTCTTGTTTCATTATACCTTTCAACTTCTTTCGTTGGACCTTTCATCTTGTGTCATTATATCTTTCATCTTGTTTCAGTGAACCTTTCATCTTGTTTCATTTTACCTTTCATCTTGTTTGATTGGCCCTTTCGTCTTGTTTCATTGGACATTTCTTCTTGTGTCATTGGACATTTCTTCTTGTGTCATTGGACCTTTCATCTTGTTTCATTGGCCCATTCATTTTGTTTTCATGGACCTTTCATCATATTTCATAATACATTTTATCTTGTTTCATTGGCCCATTCATCTTATTTCATTGGACCTTTCATCTTATTTCATCATACCTTTCATCTTGTTTCATTGGCCCTTTCATCTTGTTTCATTGGACCTTTCATCTTGTTTTATTTTACCTTATATCTTGTTTCATTTCACCATTCATCTTGTGTCATTGGACCTTTCATTTGTTTCATTATACCTTCATCTTGATTCATCATACCTTTCATGTTGTTTCATTGGACCTTTTATCTTGTTTCATCGGACCTTTCATCTTGTTTCATTTCACCACTCATGTTATTTCATTGGACTTTTCATCTTGTGTCATCGGACCTTTCATATTGTTTCATTATGCCTTTCATCTTGTTTCATTTCACCTTTCATCTTGTTTCATTATACCTTTCGTCTTGTTTCACTGGACATTTTATCTTGTTTGAATTATACCTTTAAACTTGTTTCACTGGACCTTTCATCTAGTTTCATAGTACCTTTCGTTTTGTTTCATAATATCTTTGACATTTCATTGTATCTCTCATCCTGATCCATACATATCTTTCATCTTGTTTTATAATACATTTCATCTGGTTTCATTATAACTTACATCTTGTTTCATTGGACCTTTCATCCAGTTTCATTAAATCTTTCATCTTGTTTTATTATACCTTTCAGCTTGTTTCATTATACCTTTCATCCTGTATCATTAAAGCTTTCATGTGGTTTCATTGGGCATCTAATCTTGATTTATAGTACCTATATTTTGTTCCATAGTGTCTATCAACTTGTTTCATATTACCTTTCACCTTGTTTTATTTTACTTTTATCTTGTTTCATTGTTCCATTCATCTTGTTTCATAATTCATTTCACCCATCATCTTGTTCATGCATGTAGTACCTTTCATCTTGTTTCATAAAACCTTCATTTGGTTTCATAGTACCTTTCATCTGGTTTAATAGTACCTTTTATCTGTTGCCATTGTACTTTTCATCTGGTTTGATAGCACCTTTGTCGTGTTTTACTGCACTGCCTCTTTTCTTGGTTCATGGTACCTTAAATCTTGTTTCATAGTATCTTTCATTTTGATTAGTAGTACCCTTTGTTTTGATTTCGTTGTACTTCTCATCATGTTTCAGAATATCTTTTATCTTGATTCATAGTACCTTTCCTTTTGTTTCAGATTACCTTCCATCTTTTTTTTCACAATGCCTTTTGTCCTGTTCCGTATGTACTTTTTAATTTGTGTCATTGTACCGTTTAATCTACCTTGTTTCATAGTACCTTCTATCTTGATTTTATAGAAAATGCATATTTTTTTTATCTGTTCCTCTTATCTCGTTTCAGAGTAAAATTGTTTAATATCGATCCCGTCAATGAAATAGACAGAATCACAGGAAATACCATTAGAACAGATGCTGACTTGAAGTTTACAGGCTACCTTTATCCAGAGGATGAAACAAACGGTATGCTTCAACTGACTCCATGTTCTTCCCCAATTTATCAAAGGAGGCAACTTTTGTGAGTTCACGCCTGCTTCCTTAGACAACGTTACCTTTTTCAATTGGGCTTTACTCTTAAGGGAAAGAATTTTGCTCCTAGAGGAGCAAATTCTTTCTTTTAAGAGTATACTTCTGTTTAGAAGGGAGGCAAAAATGAAAATGGTAAAAGGGTATCCATAAATCTTCAGATGCATGCTCCCTGCCCTTTAGTGGAGGTAACAATTATCAAAGCATCAATAATGTTCATTAATGCATAAACACTGTAAAGTAAACCAACAGGTCATGACCAGGAACTAAAACAAATAGATCCCATATCCCGCGCTCTAAACCGAAAGAAAAAAGCATTATATTACATAAGGTGTCAACAGTCCACAAAAGGCACGCACGGTAAACCGAAAGAACAGCTCTTTCCCAGACAGCTGGCCCTGAGATTATAAAACTTAAGTACATTCTCAAACTCAAAATAAAGCACACTTCGAAGTTTCAAGCCTCGCCAGTGACCCTTACATGATCCGGCGACAAAAGCCAGAGAAAACTGAATACTGCAATTTCTTAACCCTTCTGCAATATTTAAACTTACCCCCAACTCAATTCCTCCCAAAACTGTCACTAACATTACCGAAAGTGTTTATGTGGACAAGAAGAACAAGTTATACGAAACACATAAATATCTGTATTTACTAATTTCTATTAAAAAAAAAAAAAAAAAAAAAAAAAAAAAAAAAAAAAACAGAAAAAAAACAGAAAGCGCTGTCGGCAGCTGCACATGTGACCACATTCGTATCGGCATGTTTTAATAACGTTACCTTAGCTTTGAGTTATTATCAATTTGGTATAGTCTAGGGCTCTGTCTAAATCAATTTTTACGCATATTTCAGATTTGCAAAATGCCAAGGGTTTTTACTATTACGACTGTTATTCAGGAACAAACGAAGCTGTCACAGAAAATAGAGAAAAATTTATCGACTCTGACGGGTAATGATTATATTTCCTTTGTTCGAACTTATTTTCATTCCAGCAGGCACAGAACGTTGAATCATCATTCAACTCTACGTTGATTCAATGGTGATTCAACGTTGTGTGCCCTGTAGGATGTTTTCGTTTTATATTTGTTTTGCAAGTATTTGATTCGCAAGTAGTTTGCATGTTTTAATTTCCTACGTCATTATCTGTGAGTGTTTCGTTAAGTAGTTTCATATATTTGTTTCGCAAGTTATTTTCATGTGCTTGTTTCATAACTTGTTTGCATATGTTTGTCCTGTTCATATATTCACAGGGTATAATCGATTCCGCCAATTTTCGCTTCCTGCAAAGACTGTCCGTCATATTTGGCTTCCGCCGAGACTGTCCGCGAACTCTTACTTCCTGCAGAGACTACTGTCCTCGAAAAATGGCTTCCTGCCGAGACTGTCCGCGTGACTCTGCTTCCTGCCGAGAGGCTCGGCAGGAAGCATAATCACGCGGACAGTCTCTGCAGGAAGCCATTTATCATGTACAGAAGTCTCGGCAGGAAGCAAGAGTTCGCGGACAGTCTCGGCGGAAGCCATATATTATGTACAGTCTCTGCAGGAAGCGAAAATTAGCGGAATCGATTATACCCTGTGATATTGCTTTCATGTGTTTTGGTTGTTATCGATCTGGTAATTCGTGATTTGTTTGCATGTATTGGTTTCCTATGATGTTTTGTGTGGTTCTGCATAATTTGTTTGCGTGCATTTGTGTCATAAATTCTTTGCATCTGTTGATTTCAAAAATTATATTCGTGTACCTGTCTCACAAAGTGTTATGGGCTAGTTTGGTAAGATGTTGTATTTGCTTGTTTCATAGCTTGTGTGCTTCTGTTTGTGTCACAAGTTCTTTGAATGTGTTTGCTGTTTTTATTGCTTGTATTATAATTTGTTTGCGTGTGTTTGGTTTCATTGGTGTGTCCAAGTGCTTTAATTGTTTCATAGGTTCTTTGCATGCGTTTGTTTTATATAGTCATTTGCATCTTTTTTGTTTGTCATGTAGAGTGGAGTCGGGTAATATCGGACAACGGGTAAATTCGGACAGTGACATTGTTTCCTTTATATGTCAGTTGTTTGGAATTTAAACGAAATAAACTTGGCAAACATTGAAAATCCTGATGAGACGGCTCATTATGAGCCATCTCACCTGGATTTTCTCTGTTTGCAATGGAATGTCCGAATTTATCCGCTGTCCGAAATTACCCGACTCCACTCTACTGACTAAGCCTGGCAAGTGGTTCGAACGTGTTTTCTTTTATCTTCTCCTGGTTTTCTTCGATTACCGTACCGTTTTCCACGTAAATGCCCCTTCTTCTAACATTTACCCTAAATATATAGCCTATTTATCCCAAATCTTCTATCGTTTAATTTCTTCATTCTTTGAATTTGTTTTCGCCTACCTTCTTTCATTATCCTAACTTCTTTCTCGTATCTTTTCCTCTACGTTTAAGCATTTATCCTACAAATATGATTTAAGTCTTCTCTAATCTAGTTATCCCAAATTGTATATCATTTCTTTTTCTTTTCTTTGCATTGCTTTCCCCTATCTTCCTTCACTTATCCTACCTGATTTCTAGTATGTTTCTCCTGTGCTAAATCAGTTATTGTACATACTTTCTTTTTATCTTTCTTGAATTACCTATCATTTACCCGACCTGTTTGCACTCAAAATTTTGCATACTTCTTTTGTTCAATCTACCTATTTTCCTTATTACTTTCGTTATTTTCTTTTTATCACCATACCCTTTCTCGCCTATCTATCTCAAAATGTTTATCTGGATTCGAGGTTATAAAACTTGAGAATAATCTCAAACTCAAAATCAAGCACACTGATTGGCTGCTTCCGAGCATGTGCTCGGAAGCAGCCAATCAGTGCGCTTTATTTTGAGTTTGAGAATGTACTCAAGTTTTATAATCTCGGGGCCAGTTTTGTTTCTTTCTTTTCAAATATTTCCCCAAATTCTTGCATCTAGCGTACCTTCTTTCTCTTATATCTTCTTCAATTACTCATTCTATGTATAGTTTTTTTTATCGTTTATCAGTTACTCTACCTACCTGTTCCTACGGAAGAGTATTAGAGCCAGGCATACTTTTTTTTTTTTTTTTTTTTTTTGATAGATGTCTCGAAATTTCGCATTATTATCTCGAAATTTCGACTTATTATCTTAAAATTTCGACTTATTAACTCGAAATTTCGACTTATGATCTAGAAATTTCGACTTAAGATAATAAGTCGAAATTTCGAGTTAATAAATCGAAATTTCGAGTTACTAAGTCGAAGTTTCGAGATATTAAGTCGAAATTTCGAGATAGTAAGTCGAAGTTTCGAGATAATAAGTCGAAATTTCGAGATACTAAGTCGACGTTTTGAGTTAATAAGTCAAAATTTCGAGATACTAAGTCGAAATTTCGAGATAGTAAGTTGAAATTTCGAGTTACAAAGTCGAAATTTCGAGATACTAAGTCCGACGAAATTTCGAAATACGAAACACAAAATATAAAAGTATGCTTGGCCCTAATACTACTTTCTTTCATTTACTGTACAACATATTTTTCGCGGTGTTCCACTTGTCGCGGTATTTCGCGGTCACTTAGAAACCGCGTATATTAAAATCGCGAAATAATTTCCTGTTTCTTACTAAGAATCTTATGTAGACACAGTTTTCATATATTTTGTTGCTGATTGCTTCGGTAATTGCTGATACTTTTCACTTGAGCCAGTTCTTTCATTAACCTGCGGCAGCCCTGCCGCAGGTTAATGAACGAACTGACTCAAGTGAAAAAGAAGTAGTTTTGCTTTTCGCGCATGTTTCTAACCGCGAAAATTAAAAATCGCAAAAATTAATGTTTATGTTTTGGCCCTTACCCGCGAAAATTTGAACCCGCGAAAATTACCGCGTATACGGTATCTAATGCCGTTAATAGTTTCGTTATTCTGTCTCATTTACCCATCACATTTTCACCTTTCTAACCCAGAGATTTTATCATTTATTTTCCTTTTATTCTCATGGTTTACCATGTTTACCCTACAGCCTTTTATTTATCCCACCTTCCTTTTTGTCTTGTGTTCTATCATTTATTCTCAATATTTTTTTCACTTATCTGCTTCTAACCCCATCCCAACCACCCATCGATTTACATCTACCATACTTGTTTTCCCCCTTGTTTTTCCCTAACCTTCTTTTTAGTACACTGTGCCTAAACACTTATCTTTCTGCCACTTTCTTACACTTTACTTTCTATTTCCATCTACCTTTCTGTAATCTTTCATGGTTATTTTAATTTCTTTTAGATATCATTACCCTTGCTTATGTTCTCTAGTTAAATTATACTGGATAGTTCGAACATTCAGGACAAATATCAGTCTACCTCGAAGAGGCTGTCTGAATTATCACTGGGCGTATTCGATTGGGCGTTTCGTGCTTCAAGATTCTAAGCGTAAAGCACCTTTTCTTTTGAAAAAGTTCTTCACGCTCAGAATCCTGAAGTACTGGGTGTTTCCAGCTTCACAATTCTCAGCAAAAATACACATTTGCTATAAAAAAAAGTGCTTCACGCCAAGAATCGCGAATCGCGAGCCACCCAGTCGAAGTCTCCCATCGTAGGAACATATCATCATGCCCTTTTTGTCATGACTAAATACCGTAAATACCCAGCGCAGACTCAGATCAGCCTGGGCATCCGCCCAGCCTGATCAGATTCTTCGCTGTCCGCATGGATGTAGCTTAGACCCTTATCTACCCTTTTAGCACCTAACGAAGTGTCTGGTCAAACTGGGCGGATATCCAGGCTGATCTGAGTCTGCGCTGGGCGCACAACCACATTGTTGGTTTTCTCGTGTCGCAGCTCATTTGTCCTAACAAACAGTGATGACCAAATGCCTGCACTTAGTATCATTCCATCTGTATCTTTTGGACGGATTACAGACTTGTAATCCAAACCTCCGTTTCTATAGGACAATTACGCGTTCGGAACTCCTCGGCCAATTCCATGAATCAGACCTCGGGCGTATGTACGGCGGAGCAATATGCAGCAAAACCCAACATTTTGTTGTTCGGCCGAAAGAATACGCCGAAGCCGTAGGTCTCTAGGTCTACGAATGATTAATTCTCGACCTGCGACCTTTTTCAGCTGTTGCACGGACATTCATTTAATGCTTTGCTGTTGTTAAAACAAAATAGTCAATTATTAATGACGAGACAGAAAATACATTTGCTTCTTCTCATTTTATTATTTACTCGGTGCGACAGTGCGGCCATCTTTGTTTATATCGTTGTTCCTAACAACAGTCGTGTGACGTAAGTAGTCCCACGTCATAAATCCGAGGTTGATTCACGGAATTGGCCGAGCGGTATTCCGATTGGACAATTACGATGATGATTTTCGGTGTCCCGATTTGAGATATTTTACGCTATTTCTAATGCAGGTGCAGAATCGAGGGAGCTGCCTATGCACCAACAGAAAACTTCCGTCGGTCGAGTAATGCCGGTGAAAGCCCAATCAGAGTTGGAGCCTCAGTGTCACGTGCTCAGCTTGTAAATGGCCAAGAAAATGTATACTGCAAATGTAAACAGGGCTATTGTTTAGAAGAAGATGATCCAAACTGCGTACAGGTAAGTCTTCTTGGCGGCCATACGACGTTGAAACAAGATTGTATCAACGTTGCTTGAAGCACACAACCCTGAAACAATAGTTTATCAAACAACAGAGAACTAAATTATTTGAGAATAAATTACAGGTTTTAGAAATTGTCTGAATTTCAGGTAGCAGCAGCTAATTGAGCAGAGCATGGCATACACTGTATGCAATGCTTCGATACCAATGATGTCATAGATCTGATACCATAGCAACTATGGAATTGCCAATTGTTGTGCTTGGAACCGTGGCAAAATGACGTCAATTTGACATCAGTATGAACCCTTAGTTGCTATGGTAACAAATGATGATGTCATTGGTATTCTCCGCCAATTTTTCAATAACATCACAAATGAAATTCTTTCAATAGAAACTTAGATTTTCTGACACAGTTATTGTTTTCAAGTCATTGAATTCCGTGTATAACATTTTTCAACCTTGCGTGCACGTTGTGTTCTTATTTAATTCATAGTTGGTCCGGTAGCAGGTAATGGATTTAACGACCTGATAAAAAGCAGTTCATTTCTTTCGGACCGATTGAAGGGATGTCAGGGTAGCGGGGAGGAAAACTGACTGGGATGACGAAAAGGATAAAATATTAAGGCTTGGGTGCAGTTAAAGGTTTCATACGTTACCTTTTTGAATACCAAAACAGAAGGTCGCATTTAGTACATTGAAACTCTGTTGTTTGTAAGAAAATCGTTTGGGTATAACTTAGAAGAAAAATGATTTATTCATGACTTTTTTCTTTCATGTCAGGACAGTTTCAGCTTTGCAAGTGATGTCATTTACATGTAATTTACAAATATCACGTACTGTATTTATGACTTACAGTAGTACTTAATCAGTGTGTTTAAACATCAAGATGTCAAAAACGGGGTAAATCAAGTATTTTGAATTGTTATTTACACCGCTTTGGTCAAGATATGTATGCATGTGTCTGCAGTGAATATGTTGATAAGCCTGGACATTCGCAGAATCTGATCAGAATCTTCCCTGTTCTCGTCAACAGTTTATGGACCCTTAGTTTCCATAATGGGACGCCAGGGCCTGGGGCCATATTTATAAAATGGCTTAAGTGGTTGCTATGCTGTTGCTAAGGCTAAATTTCTATGAAGGAGGTTCCTTTCACCTAAGGAATTTGCTCCGAGGGAACAGTATTTTCCAGACTGTTCCTCCTCTGCAAATTTCATAGTTGTAGGGAATCTCCTTCATAGAAATTTAGCCTTTGCAACAGCAAGCAACCACTTAAGTCGTTTTATAAATATGGCCCCTTATGGCAAGCCAAGTGCACACTAAACTTTTTCTCACAGCATCGGTAGCTTAACGGAGTCGTTAGTCAACGATTCATTAAGTCTTTTAGTTTGTTTAAAATCAAGTGTGGTCATAATTTTTGCGGAAAAATGTAAAGAGCTTTTCAGATTTTTTTTTCGGCCAAAATGGCATTGCTTTTGCGTATAATAAGTCTGAAATTTTAACGTTTCTTTAACTAACGACGTCGTTAGTTTTGAACAACCGGGTCCTGAAATTGAACAGTTTGCTTTTTTTCAGTACTATTTTGCGAGTAAAAAGTGAAGATGGAATGGAAAACAGTGTAGACCCTGATGCAGCAATCTATTCTGAGTTTGCTCCGTTTTTATAGACATTCTATATATTTTTACGGCATTTTGCGAACATTGGATGCACAGGTCGATCTGAGTCTTCACTTGTCTTTACTATTGGAAAGTTGTAAGGTACGCTCACCCACCACGCTCTGAGATGTCATTTCACAACAATTCCACAAAATTCTAATATTTTCAGAGATGCGGTAACACTAAAAGGCCAGGGTCTACTTTTGACACAGACATAGAATACACCGACCACATCATAGTGAAAGAGTAAGCATGAGAAATCCTCAGCTTGGCATGTGCGAACAGCGTCTGCTCAGGGACCAGTCTGGGCCCGAGGTTATAAAACTTTTTTCATGCTCAGCTGAGTTGAGCATGAAATTCTACCTACTAATAAATAGCAAATTACTGATAAGTACGGTTGTTTTCTTGCTTAGTTTGGCTGAGTATGAAATTTTATCTGCTTATGAATATGAAAATGCCAACATTAGTTGGCATTTTCATATTTATCAGCAGAGAAAATTTCATGTTCAGCTGAGTTGAGCACGAAAAAAGTTTTATAACCTCGGGGCCAGTCTGACTTCGGCCCACACGTTTATTCAGACACTTCTGTCCCCATATTATGACAATAAAGAGACAGGCTAAAGGCTAGCCCTTTCAGTCATTGCTCGAACATGCTAAACGTGGATTTCCTGTGCTCAGGTTAAATTACGTTCGACGGTCAAGGTAAGGTAGGGTCGGATTAACGAAATACTTGGAGACGTCGGATTACCCAGGTAAGGGAACCAATAACGAATTTTGAAAAGGAAGATAAATTGTGTGTGTGTGTGTGTGTGTGTGTGTGTGTGTGTGTGTGTGTGTGTGTGTTAGAGAGACAACCCAGTAGACACACAACACTGAAACTGAACAACATTGAATCAACGTTGACTCAACATTTTGTCGTTGAATCAAATTTGATTTAATGTTCATT